>DVPR01000381.1:0-14375 GCA_018239345.1 Oxynetra stangelandi
AAAATATTTGGTAAACTCTTTTTTATAATAAGTCCGAAAATGATACAAAACGTTATGAAAACATCCCGGTGTCATCATTCTACAGCGGAAATAATGTTTTGTTTTGTCCAAATGTTTATTTTTTACTGCGTATCCTGGTGTCTACTTCAACAGCCACGTCCGTTTGTGGCACTTTAATGATTGGCAGCTACCCACGGTACTATAATTAAGATAATGTCTCAAACCTAAAAATAAACTCGGCTTTTTATGATTACAGAACACTTATCACTAAATTTAGTAACAGTATTTATCATAAAACGATACAATTTGTCCGTGACGTACGACCTTGAATATCATTAAGTGATAGTATATATATATTTAGCCTCAACTATATTATAACAATAGATATGTGTAATACAAACATAATACCGTTCAGAGTCCTTTGAAGTTAACAAAAGTAATTTCTTATATATGTTAATTCTATAAGAAGCATAATTGGTTTGCAACCTAGTATTTGTTCTTATAACACAATCAATACTTTAACTTGACAATGAAAAGAAAAATAAGTGTATTTGCATAGTTTTAGATCTACCAAAGGTCTTTGACACAGCTTCTGTGCTGATTTTATTGCTGATGTTGAGGAAAATGGACATTTGAGGTACACTACTAAAGCTTTTTAAAAGCCACTTTACGGAACGCCGAAGTTATATAAAAAATAATAATTTTCGAAGTGGTGACGTAAACAAATTCGACACGTACGCCAGGGCGAAATTTTAGGCCGTGCTGTTTTTGTCGTGTACTTTAGATAATCTCATTTGTCTTTAACATTAGTAATGTAAAATAATTTCATATGTAGACGATACAGTATTATTATTTTCGATAAAGTCCCGAAATGAAATCCACGATGCTGCCCAATGCGAGTTTAATTTTTAAAAAAATAGACTAATCAAAATTTTACAAAATATGTCTTACAATGACATGACAAAGCATATTTATCAGACATAGTTAAAACTAAAATACTTAAAGGTACCTAACGAGGTAGACAGAAAGCACCCAGTGCCAAATAGGTCTCTCCTTACAAACCTGACGTGCTTCGTCTACATTCACACATGCTCTTCATGCATACAAACCGGTTGCAGAGGCTCTTGACTTCCCCGTCAGTCAGTGTCGGACCTATTTGGTCGAGATACGAGTAATGGTCTCATTCGGCGCCTACATCCTGTAGTTAAGAGTTTAGACTGTTTCCTACTTTTACTGTTATTATAAATAGTAGGCGTCAGATTTCTATATTAATATTCAGAGTGACACCAATTCGCACGTGTTGTCACTTTATGCCTAGCTCATTTAATTTGTTTATATTTTAATAAAGCAATTTTTTTTTCATTATTATATATGTATATATATTACGTGCTCTCTGCCTACCCCGCTATGGTCCTGGCGTTACGGTTATTTATTTTTTTTATTTATATGTATATTATTTTCACCGGGCAGCAGGAAAAACCTCATAGTCAGAAGCTGTCTCTCCAGGAACACAAACTGAAATATTCCAATATAAAGCTTTCCATTTATGATGCGCTGTTTTTATACGAATATTTTCCGACATTGTTCCTTCAAGCCGCCACGCGTACTAATTAAAACGACATTAAAGCACTCTTTTATACTTTTTTAAAGTCGGCTTAAACGGTACTTTTTGTTCTTCCGTGATCAAAATGAAAGGAAAAAAATCCTAGCGACTGACTTAACAAAATAGCTTTTGTAAAACACAGGATAACTTGCTAAATTAATCTACTTCGATGTTTATTTTCAATGTACAATTAAATGTAACATTTAAGCTACGGATTCTAATTGTATTTAAAGATTTATTAGAACATAGCGTAAAAAGTATATCATTTACCTGATTTCCTTCTATATTTCAAAAATTGAACTTATTAGAATTGAAAGAGGCTTGCTTTATTTTTTAACATATTTATCTTATTAGGCATAACCACACCCGCGACAACCATGTACCAATAGACAGACTTTATAAACGTTAATAACATTACCTATATTATATAAAACTCGTAATTTTTCTTCATTGTTGTAATTGTTGTTATTGACTTCTCAAAACCCATATAATATTTGAAAGTGAAATGTATGTGCCAAGGAATTAAAACCCAGACTGCTAAACGAGAATTAAAGTACAAAACATTACATTATCACGATCAGCGAATACAGCATATTTATATAAGAAGTACCAAGTTAGAACGTACCAATCGATATAATAAAAATAGAAAAATTTCACTTCCTTCAAAGTGAGATTGAACTAACAATGAATTTATGCAAAGGCGAAGAGCAAAGTTGTAGCTATAACAAAACTTTCACGAACATCTGTCGTTTAAAATAACTTATGCAGCATTATCGGCTATAAAATTCCAAAGGAGAAGTTTTAATGGATTTTAATTACTTCAAAACTTTAAACTTGAATATACATAAACTAGTTTCTATGATATGTATTTTTCAACACTCAAAAAAAAACAGTAAAATTTAATACTTTTGTTTCATTAAGGTGGAGAAAAAACCTCTAATAAATGTATATATGTAGTGTGCCTTTGCGCCATTGCTCTTCAACGACGAATGATGTAGGTCTCAGTAATTGACTTAAGTTTCACTAAGTGATCAGAACAGTTGCAATAGAAGCTTACCCACTTTCGGTTTTCAGTAAAGGCTATAAAGCGCAGTAGGTACTGACTCGTGATTAGAAATTTAATTATATACATACACTGGTGTTTTTATTAACTGAAAATTGGCATTAAAAAGTGTCTACAAAAGTTATGCAGAAGACAAAACAAATACACATGATAACAAATAGCAAAATGCGATAACTTTCAATTTCTGATGCTAACTTCAGACGCTTTGTATCTCATAGTGTTGGTTACAATCACAACAAAATAATAAGCATACTGCTTTTTCGTGGCAGACTTTAAGAATCGATGGTTCTGCTGAAGGCACTTTCATGTGTTATATTGCATTCACAAAAAACGAATATATACCTTATGTGAAATTCGTACACGTTTCACACGGTGATATACTATCGTTATCCTTATTTTTCCCCATAAAGCTATTATTAAACGACCAGTTAACCGTTCATGAGTACGCTGGAAGCATCCATCTTAGTCCTCAAGAGTACGAATGCACCTATATTAAGTTCTTTCATATTATCTTTTTAGCAACTGGACTAATATATACTGACAGTTAAATTACTTATTTAACAGTAACAATCTATCGTCTTAATGATAGTTAAAAGTAGAAGAGTAAGCAGAACATGTTGATGATCTGCAGTAGCCTAGTGTGTTTGTTTTTTTGTTTGCTACTTAAGTACTTATAAATAATAATTATTCAGTGAGAATTATATAAAGCTGGCTTTAAATTTTTTTATCTTATTTAACTTTATATGAGTAGTTGATCTCGTTTAATTTTTTTTCCGAATCCAATTGCTTGGCATTTTGCCATCCAAATCCGACCGCGTATGTCACACGAGCTCCGCAACGAAAGTAGAAACCATTAAACCGCCAGATATAAATTGAAGCTATTAAAGCATCGAATAGAATAAATTATCAATATATTGGAATCGGTAACGCGATCAGCGGAGCAATTATTACGTGAATGTGAATCTTTGTTGTTGAAATATTTTTTTTACATATAAAATTAAATCTGAATGTTTGTACAGATGATATGTAGGAGTAAACAGAAGATAATAATAATAATAATAACATCTTAGGACATTTCCACACACGGATTGGATCAATCTACTGCGTCGGTGATTTAGATGATTTAGATTGCTTTAAGTATATTATTATATAAAGGCTCCACGTTTTATTCGTTACATTTTTAACGACATTACGTTTTGAATATTCACATGTAACCTGTGTGCCGAGTGCGACTTGTAAACTTGTCCATGTCGAGCAAGTCGCCCTTAATCTCCAGCGCGTTAGCGCATCCCATTGATTGCTTCGTACGGTCATATTGGTGTCAACAGATGGCCCTATTACAATTTCATATTAATAATAATTGTAGTTTACATTAACGCGATCGATTCGGAAAAAGAACTCGCACTTAGCATACTGTTTTGAAATTGATATTTTGCATTAGATACTTGTAGATTCGTGATACTTTACCAGTGGATTTTTTGCAAGTTATTCTATGAATTTGCCGCATGCCGAAATTTTATTATATCGTGCACACTACAAATAAAATGTGGCTTGAATAATTTTTATTTTACGTCGACTTTATAAGTCTATATACAACTTCAAATATACTTCGCGTGTTTGAAATATATTTGGTATATCAAAGTAGTCGTAAAAATGTACTGAAATAAAATAGATATAGAGTACTTATATATTTCGTGCTATTTTGCATTCAATATTATTGCATTTAACTAGTGCCTTAGAATTGAGAAGTATAGTAAAATTTAAATAACAATTTAGTGTAGAATTCATTGAAATTATTATTTAGCTATTATATTTTATATTCATTTCATTTAAAACACGTGTATATCGATGTTAAAAAGATTATTTTAACTTCGTTCTAAGTTTATTTCCGGTAGCTAAGCCAAGCTTTTAAGTTATAAAATATTGATTGTTTAACAATATTTGTAGTAAAACGGAGTGACAAACATTAAAATAGAACGAGTAGTCATAAAATGTCAACATTATGGTTGAAATTAATTTTAAAATAAAAATAAAATAATATACATTTTGGAACAAAACATTTTAATTGTAGTGATATTAATATTACAAGACGAAATATCAGCGAAATATCATTTGCTGCTAGCCCAAAAGTAATATAAAAAGGGAATTTGTTCAAATTCGACGGGCTTATTGTGTCCCATATCATGTATCAAGGGATAACGAGGTGTCCATGAGATCGCAACCTATCTACCTTTGCTGTCAACGTATATTTCAAAATATGTCTGTCACATTTACAAATATCCATGAGAGTTGAGCATGAATGTTACGAATCTTTATTTAAGCTTATACAACATTGCGATTGTAAAATCAAACTTCTTATAATAACTTGGATTTGGTCATGGACAAATATTTAAAGTAAAATCTAATTGTCATCAAAAGCCGTCATTTAATGAGTAAAGGAATAGAATATACAGTCGATTAGAGAGTACGCGCTTCTTGGATATTAAACAGGAATATTAACTTCGGGGTAGGTTTACCGAAGAGCTTTCTCTGTTTCCCTAACAAAAGGTTTCTGTTATGGGTCTCATATTTTTAAGCTGGGTATTATGAAACTTCGTAAGGTGGATTACATCTAAATAAAGGTCGAGGAATCTGAGGACTATGAACTACTTTATAGCGTACAAAGTTTTTAAGTCATCGTCGTGTGCAAAAAAGATCCAATACATATTTTATAAGCTTTACAAAGCACAAACTATTCACGTGAACACTCGCGGTTACGCGGCCAAAGTACATGTAGGATACCTAACCTGCTATATTTTACTGTATATATTCACGCTGTAAGCAAGCTAATTGATAAAATCGATGAATTTTGTAAACGAAACATCGCCCAGACTTTTCATTTAAGAGCGACAAATGATAAATATATTTGTAATTAATAATACCAAGGACAGTAACGAACTAGACGTACGTACCTAAATAGTTCCACGGGTGAGACACTCCATAGCAAATTCAATTATATACACAACTATTTAATTGATATATCTAGCGCATATAAATTGATGGCAAAAAATAAATACGAGTGTGAAAAGAAAAATACGAGTAATTACCGTTTCTCAAAATTACATTTCAGTATGATAATGTATTTACGAAATTACTTTATGTGTTGTGTTGTTAAATTATTATGTATGAAATAAACACTTAGTAGGTAAGAAATATACTAACATGAATTTTTTTAATTTATTCGGATTTTAGCTTTTTCAATTTAAAGTTTAATTAATTTCTTTCCCAGTTTGAGTAACTTGTTACGGTCAGTTTTAATTAAAACGTTTTCAGTCCATTAACAGCAAATTAATTCTAAGATTAACATTTTAAAAATACGTTTCGTTCACAGATGACTTATGTACAAAATTTTTTTTTTGCGCGTAATGACATTTTATTAAGTTCAATGTAGCGATCTCGCGGGACTGCGCACAGATTATAAATAACCTCTAATTTCAGTAATGATGAACATATATTATTTTACAGCAACATTTACACGCACCGTGCTAGTGTTTTCATATAGCGTCCATCCATCCCATAAGTGGGATTGGATGTCTATTAAAAGAGTTGGTGGTCCTCCACTTTATACAGGAAAGAATCGGTTGAGATAGAGTGTAATAGTCTAGCCGAGAATCGTTAGATTTGACTCGATTTGAAACCAACAAAGTACCAAGACTGTAAATGTTTTTTCAAAGTATTCAAACAGACATTTAAATACCGATCGCGCACTGCTTTGTTATATTTTACATGTAATTTGCTATCTACAATCATGTCAGTACTGCGAACGCATGGCAATACATTTCACTGTAAAGTGTTTGAATAACATTAGACGCACGATAATAAAAATATCGCAGTGACATCATCATGTCCTGACCTACATCCTCGCCCTTTATTGTGCACTTTCTTATTAACCAACGTAACAACATGTCACCACCTACCGTATGCATAAAGATGGAAAGTTGATTTTACGATTCTTGGAACACGCTCGTAAAATAATATGATTACCAAAAGGTCAGGGTAGTTTCACTTAGGTCAGGGCAGCTGTAAATTAGAGTGGCCAATTAGATATGGCGAAATCGTTAATTTTTTTGTTAGATGAACACTAAACAATTAATTAAAAATATTCTTTCTTTTTAGATATGCGCATTTAGAATGTTTATGTCGTGCGTTATTATTCTTATGGTTTACATATGCCACCACATCAATGAGTGGTAGAGCTAATATACCAGCTGGAATTGATCAATAAGAGCATTGATGCTATACGTCAAATAAAATAATGCCATATCTCGTTAACCGAGTTAACAACGCCATTGTCAAGTGGATTAAATTTCGGAGTATTGATATTCAACAATGCCCATTAAGTTATTGATATTGGAAATAGCTTAGGTAAATCCGCATTTGTACATTCCAAGTAAATTCATGGAAGTCAATGAGTCCACCTGAACCCAAACTGGATAAAAAAAGATGGCTGACAAACTTTGTACATGTATGTATACGAGTATGTATATACACAGACAATATATACTTATGCATATATATTTTTATAATTATAATTGTACTCAGAACTAACGCTTATGTTAATTATACAAATATTTATCCCTGGTGGCAATCGAAACCCTCGATCCTTAGCTGGCAAATTTCATTAACCAGTGCACCATCAGAAAAGGAAAACTTACATATGCTCATTAAGTATAGTAAACATTTTTAACACATTGGACCACGTTCTATTCTCTTCGCCGTTTTTATATCGTCAAGGGCAAGAAATCTTATCACGTGAGACGATCGCTTATTAGAAAAGTAATATTGACTGTGAATATTAATATAAACCACGAACTATATGAATTTATTAACGATTAATTAAAGTTCAGGAATGAATATTCATATTTTGAAATCGTTCATCAATCGGCGGCGTGAAAAAAGATAAGAAAATTAATTAGAAAATCAAATATTGCTTCTCTGATATATAAGGCAGTTGTTTACCCATAAGCGAATAACACCACGCCACGATTGTGGAAACTACATCGCTTTTTATATTTCTATGACGCAACATTGTGCTTTGATATAAGTTGTTTGGTTTAGGTTGTGAAGAGTAAGATAGCATATATCCATAGTTAGCTAAATCTCTTCAGATAAGATTCAGGGTAGCACCGTGTTCAGTACATGATTATTTATGTATGCCATTAAACATGCCATGCGTGTTTGTTGTTTAATAAATCAATTTACGTGATTAATTTGAAATGATAGAACTTTCTTAATTCGTGTGTAGCGATTATTCAGTGTTCATTAATGATTTTTAAATTCTCGTTTGATAAGATCGTTTTCGTTCGCATTTTATGTTCTTGGTATGAAATAAATATTTTAGGTGAAAGGTGGTGATTTGCCAACAATCATTTTAACTTATTTGATCTTTTCTTATACACCTGAACGTTTATTTATGTACATACGTATGTGTGCGTGTACATGTATGGATGGCTTCACATTTGTCCATTTTTATGTCTAGTAACAGCTATATACCTACTAATTGCTACTACTGCCTATTTGAATAAAATGTTTTATTATAAGCTTTCAATATAAGTATACTACAAGTTTGTTCAGTTTAGGTACTATATGAAATTACATTTTGATTGGTTGTATAATATTTGTTACATATTGAGCAAAGAGACCTAAATGTAGTTATGGAAGTATACGTTCGAGTACATTTCCTCTTGATGAAGCTTCTTTCATGTCTAGTCAGCGTGGGTTAGTAGCAAATTGGACAGGCACGGAGGCGGGGCTGACTATAACGAACTAGTTTTCCTATCCGCCATCACTTGATTGCCTACACAGCGTGTTTTATAAGTAAATTTGATGATTATATGGTAACAGCACATGTGCAAGTCCAGCTTCAATAAGCTTTAATAAACAAAGCTCTAGCCGCGTTTATGATTGACCAAAAATTATACGACCCGTCGAAGGAACAGTGCTTAATTTTTTTTCAATTAAAAAAATTATAACTTTTCAGTTCGGTCATATATATTTTCTATGTAAATATTGTACATGAAATATGTTTTTTGTCACAAAACAATTTTTGATAATTTTCGCATTACCTACTTACGTTTGATGTGTAAGTATGTATATAACTTAGGTACTTACTGTTAATGGTTACGTTAAATTATATTATGTCGAATAGCAATTATAATAGCAATATAGCGTTATCAATAATCAATGCACGAATCAATATAGATAAGGTCTTGCATTGATTGGTGTGTAAATAAAAATAACACATTCAAGAAACCATTTGATTTATGAACAAAACAAACACTATATTTCTTCATGTATGTATGATACATTATACTTATTCATTTTCTTTTATCAAAATAAAGGTTCCATACAAACTAGAATTGTACTATAGATAGCATCACGCCTCCATGCTTACATTTAACGACGAACGATCCTCAAAACAAATTGGAAACTACCAACTTGTTTGTGGAGCCACCCTTATATTTTGCATATAATATGACTTTACTGTTATGATCGTGCGTGAATATTGTGGTATGTTTAAATATGTGAAACCTGTTTTAATACATCGCTAATTTCCAAGGAGCACGCACTTTCAGTTCATAGTACCAAATAATTACTAATATGCTCTGATTGGGTAACACATGTCAAGTGGCGCTGCCCTCCCGGACATGACATCGTCTGACTGGCCCGCTAATTGTATCTATTTATTTATTTACTGTATGTATTGCAAAATATTTGATTAGTGTACATAACAAGTTTATATCCCTACAAATTTTGTTTACAACAGACCTATATTTGCGGCTGTTGAGGTTGTTAGTGGTACTGTTTAAAATTAGTGTTATTTTGATATATAAATAAGAGTTGAAATTTTTACTTACAGGGACCAATCTGTCAAGAATATCTGACATTTGTCTAATAAGTTTTGATTTATTCATATTAAAAATATATATTTATGTTCTTATTATGCTTTGGGACAATATCATTATGTTTTATGTTACATGTTCAAATAGCCATACTTAATACCGCCAGTGTTATTTATTATTCTTTCCTCTTACACCCTCATCAACAAACCAATAGTTTCCACCTATCTACTTAGCAATGTGTTACTGAGAGTAATCTCATTTCAATTTACACATGGCTGAGTTCCGTACTGGGCCCTTCCCATCGTATACAAAGGAACCATAGCGATTGCCAACGTACTAAATCTATAAGGGTTTTCACAACATCTGCTTCCAACAGCGGACCATCAATATGAATGGGGATTTAAAATATCAGCGATATAAATATGGCATATACATATATTTGTATGTATAACTAACCGATGTTTTCATATTCATTAATCGCAAGAACATTTAAAAGAAATGTTCTCACTGTTTCGTATTTTTTATGTTCAAATTTTTATTAACTTTTATTTTGAATGATCTTGTTTGTTCTGTAATATACCAATTTTGTATTGTCTCTTTCTGTCTATGAACATTTTTAATTTTGCTTATAGCTTTTTCATACTTCATTGACTATTCAGCTAACTACATTCAAATAAATACTATGCGATGTTCTTGAAGCGACCTCGCTAAAATGAAGTCATGTAAGTCATGTATCAATTGAATTTAGGATTCTTAATTATGTAATTTTATTACATATGTATATGTTTATAATATTTTACCGAATAACTCGAGTGTAAATGTGTGTGAATATAAAAAATATGTTATCAAATTCGGCAGATCTACATACTTAAATATTTCCTCTATATCGCAAAAAAAATTAAAGCAGAAAATTTATTAGATATATACAATGTATTGGTTGAGTTTAGGTTATGTTTTCAATTTATCAGTCATGAATTTTTTATTATGGTTTTCTAACACAAGTGTAAGTACAGTGACCTGTTTCTAGACGGCTGTTTTTAAAAGAAGAGAAATTCTGCTTACCGAAAGTACAAATATCTTACGGTAAAAATGCAAATATTATTGCCGCTGTCAATTTTGTAATGCATATTATTTAGTTCGTCTACTTTTTATATAAATGATTGTTTGTATCCGGGCAATCAATCTTGCGGAATTAATAATAATGCCTTATTTCGTTGCTAATCTCCACTCAAACTTTCGTTAAGGGTACACGCTGATGCCATGTTATAAATCATTCTATTTTAGTCCCTAATACATATCTGCGAATGGATAAAAGACCGATCACAATAAGCCAAAAATATTTCCCAAAAATATCTACGTCTTAAAAGGAATATTTGTATAATATTACACAAATCTAATTGTTATAGGAAATATTGAATATATATCTTCATAACAAATACGACAATTGTTTTCTAATTATAAGCAATTAAATTAAGGCATTTTCTTTTTAACGGAGCTTCGCTATATATTGTCATCAAATTACATTTATACCATTATTTTAAATAGTTTAAAAATAGCTTGCTTAGCTCGTATGTACTTATGATAATATAATATTTAACTGTACGTCTAATTAATAGAGAAATGTCTACTCGAAAATTAAAAATATGTATAAGTAATTGATTCATATACCATCACCAAATATGCTATTTACCGAGTAAATTATTACAAAAATATACCATTATGTCTAAATATATTATTATACCATTTTGTAACATTTTTAAATATGATTATAAATGAATAGGTTAATATGTTATACAAAAGGATATGCTTGCAGTTCAAAAGTCAAGCCTATAATTGAATACTTTTGATAGTTAATCCGATTAACTTAGTACAACTTAAATGGGTTCAGAGCATTTGGTATTACACTATTAACGTTTAATAAAACCATTAAGATATTTATCTTAAAATACGAATATTATCATGTGTATGTTTAATAAATTATGGATGTTTTCAAAATTCCAAAAGACCGAAAAATTATACTCTATGAGAGGATAAAACAAATTGTGTAATTTAATTGATAGCTTCAATTGGTTGTGTAGTATTTATTAGGCCATATCTTTTAATTATAAAGTGTATAAGCGACGAAGGTAAGAAAAGTCAGTAGCTGAGAGAAACGTGCTAAAGTACAATATTAAAGTTATTCAGAAACGGTGCAACCAATACGAAACAAGAAAACTCTATTAAAGATCTATGTTCAGTCCATTAAATAGCTTTCCGCCCCGAGAGACCGATACAGCTATTAAATATCGATGTAAACCTCTTCTTAACATCATAATTATATGCCACAAAGACGTAAATAACCTTACGCATTTATTTCTACATATCTTTTTATAAAGATAAACCTTTTGCTAACTTAGAAAACGCAACAAATATAGCAACACTGTTAAAAGGTTATTTGCAAAGGACTATTTAGTGTTATATGATATTTTTAGATGAGAGAATATCTATTAATATTCTATTGATATTTCTAAAAATGATGAATTCAATTGTTCATTGATTTAGTCATTGATTGGTCCAATTGTGTTTAGCTCGGAGTTTCTTTCGATGTGATATTGTAGACACTTACGGCGTGATTCACTAATCATGCGTGTTATCTTTTTTGCAAAATTTAATTAAACTTATAAATATGTCAATAATTGACTATAGTATATTTTGTTTCTCCAATCAGTTTGCGTCATAAAACGTCGGAGTGGTGAAGCGAAAATTTTGCTCTCTCTCCCACTCAGGGGCCTTATGGGCGGGTATAGTGATGCGCATTATTGTTGTCGATAAGCGTTATCGATAGTGTATTTAGTTTTATCATTATGTGGAATTGTGATAAACATGAAATAATTTTCTCTTCGATATATGTACTTAATTAGCATTGCGTTAATTTTCAGGTATTAGGTGGGGGTAATGAATTATAAAAACAAATTACATAACAATTATCATAACATAACAATACTGCAGCACTCTTTGTATACCGCACCCCCGCTTGCACTTACCTTCGATTACTCATTCGTTTTTATCGATAATGGCGCTGCACCCGCGCAACATGCTCACCGCACGTATGTAGCCTGTCCGCCGTCTGATTACCACAACACAGACATACTCTAAGCACTTAGTTTAAGATCAGGTGGCCGTGTGTGGAAATGTCCCAAAAAACTATGACCCAAGATACTGCTATTATACAATAAAATAAGTTGTTCTAAATTATTTTATTAAATACCCTGTTAATATTATAACCAAAATGTATAAGGAAAAATACGGAAAACAAATTATCCTAACTTAATAATATCGATAGAAGATAATAAAGACAATATGTACGCTAATGTATGTAAATCCTTCTGTGATAACTAAATTTAATATAAAGCAAATTCGTATACCCTTGCTGATAATAAGTGTCACGTTCGATAGGATGTATATTATGTAACCCATATTGTAGGCGCTCATTTACACGAATAACATTATTTTTTTTATATAAAAGGTCTTACAGCCTTCTAAATGTTAAATTCCAATTACAAAACCGTAGTGCCTACCCTTAAAAATCTCCAAATTGCAGAAATTTTGTCAGCATTTAGCATCAGTTGCTATGTTTGCAGAACCATCAAACCATATCGAACCTACAGAGAGGTATAAATCTTCTGACAAATAGATTTCTCACCAACCGGTATCTCAGACATGGCACTATGATGACGTAGTAATAAACTCCCTCATCCGAGTAGCTAGCCGATAATCCAGTACTGGAAAGTTAATTGATTTCCAGCACCCCTGAATAAGCCCCTTGATTTATTTTTTCATCTATATTTTTCTTCGAATAATTCTCAAATTATTTTATCCCCGTCCCGATAGAGACCCGTGCTCGGCTGTGAGACGTAAAAAGAGTTCCGGCGTTTTACGACTACATAGAAGGAAGGAACGACGCGGTCGGAAGCGGTCGTAAGGGTATCTCTAAACTCCGTGTATTTTGTAGTCTCATTTGCTTAAGAAGAATGGTGAATCAAATTTATGAGTACACAATTTGAACATAACGGCTCTTACAGACTTCCATTCGACATTTTCTTCGCTCTGTAAAAGTTCATAACATCATAACTATATTTCTCTTGTTATTAAAATGTTTAGTA
The DNA here is from genome assembly GCA_018239345.1 of Oxynetra stangelandi. Lineage (NCBI taxonomy): Eukaryota > Metazoa > Arthropoda > Insecta > Lepidoptera > Hesperiidae > Oxynetra > Oxynetra stangelandi. The sequence continues at coordinate 13,690 of DVPR01000381.1, forward strand.
CCAAAGATGAACATAGAAATTAAGATAGATAATTAAATACCCTACATGTTTACTTATTTAATATAACAAATTAAAAAAAAAAGTAAAACAATAATTTAAATGAATGCACAATTAAAAATCAAATATACTTTATGACTTCTTGATGTAGATGATTAATTTTTAAACAATACCCTATTTAATTTATGTGTGTGTCGCCCCCCCATTGTCGCTCACTTATTAAGAATAATAATAAATCTAAAAATTTCCAAACTTGGGTGTCTTTAAAGTCAGCAATTTCGTAGGTCAAGCTTTAATTTGAATTGTACTCGAGCGATTTCGTCGCTGAATCGAGCAGAAGATTGTTTGTCGTTCGGCGCCACACCATCTTAAGTGACGCCGTCCATGTTGAATTTGAGTACTGTCGAGTGTCATCCATCGAGGACAAGGGCTGGTTCTTTGTAAAAGTTCAGAGGGAAGCTCTCCCCGAATTATTGGAAAATTTTCAAGGATTACTTGGATGCGATGAAATCTTAAAAAAATCAACCGTCAACATTTTGTACATACGGGTGCCTAAAAAAACATTGTTTTTTTTTTTAAATGATGACTTGGTAATTATGACTCAGTGTTTTAATTTTTTTTTTTTTTTTTAGCTATAGGCTCGCGTTTGACTGCTATCCCACCTGATGGAAAGCAGGATGCAGCCTAGG
>DVPR01000382.1:0-14373 GCA_018239345.1 Oxynetra stangelandi
GGAGTGCCAAACATCTCTGTCCTTGCAAACCTGACGTGCTTCGTCTACATTCATCAGTCTCTTCATACATACACGAAATAATAATATGACAATATGTTTAAAATGTATGATTTCAAGCATTTTTTTTTCAATACACTTATCAGCCGTATATTCAACCTTAATAAATATGTTAGTGGGTCATTAAAAACCTAACCTAACCCATATCATTGAAATAGGACACATATAACCAATGTTGAAGCAACAAATGGTTCAATGACAATTGATGATTCCCGATCTCGTACCTTCTCGATATGTTTCTGCAGGTTCCTCACGCCGCTCTCCCGGCAGTACGACTTGATCAGCGTCTGCAGCGACTCCGGCGTCAGCTCCAGCTGTTCGCTGCTCAGGCCGCAGTTCTTCCTCGCGGTCGGCACCAGGTACTGCTGGGCGATCGCCAATTTCTCCTCGGCTACATATCCTGAAACATAAAACAAAATAATAATAATTATTATTATTACTAATCTTATTTTAAAAATTATTTAAAAAAGTAGTGATAGCCTAGTGGTTAAGAATTCAGCCCTCACACCAGGGAGTTCTGGGTTCAAATCCTGGCGCGCACCTCTTTCTTTACAATGTGCGTTAAATAAATATCACTTGCTGTAACGGTGAAGGAAAACATCGTGAGGAAACCTGCACTTCATAGAAAAAAAAATATATTTCTAAGGTGTGTGAAGTCTACCAACCCGCACTTGGCCAGCGTGGTGGTCTATGGCCTAATCCTTCTCATTCTGAGAGGAGACCCGTGTCCAGCGGTGGAACTTTCAATGGGTTGTTGATGATGAATCTTATATCATAGCTAATTATCCACTGTACCAGGATCCTCTGCAGTGTCTAAAATCACGTAAATTTCACGGCACTATCTGATGGTACCGTGTGAGAAATTTAGTGGATCGTGGTTAGTGTGAAATGCTATCGAACCTGACATGTCGATGAGCTCCATGCGGTCCCGGAGCGGCTCTGGGATGAGCTCCACCACGTTGGCCGTGCAGATGAACAGCACCCGCGACAGGTCCACAGGCACGTCCAGGTAGTGGTCGAGGAAGTTGGCGTTCTGCTCAGGGTCCAGCAGCTCCAGCAACGCTGACGATGGGTCACCGTGAACGCCCCTGCATGAATGAAAGACCAGAATAGATAAATTCCATCCTAAAGCTATAAAGCATGACGTTGGATTTCATAAAATTTCCTATGTCCGGCTTTTCCAACCACTGCTGTATCTTGCATAGTCTGTTGCCCCTTACAACAATATGAGTTCTCGGTGTTATTCCACTGTCTTTTATTAATATATGAAAAGACTTCCTTGTCTGTTGAATACTGAATATGGCAAAAAACATGCTGAAGCTTGATGCCATTGGCGAAAAATGTTAGCTAGTTACATATAAAGTCCACGACTCACTTGCCAATCTTATCCACTTCGTCGATGAGCACCAGCGGATTCTCCGTAGCGGTCTTCTTGAGGCACTGCACCAGCTTGCCGGGCATGGCGCCCACGTAGGTGCGGCGGTGGCCCTTGATCTCCGCCACGTCCGTCATGCCGCCCACCGAGAACCGGAAATACTGCCGGTTGAGGGCGCGCGCGATGGAGCGCGCTGCACATCACACGGCCCACGGTCAGTTAACACCACTATGACCACTCGAAAGTCTTAACCAACGGTAACAACTTAAATGTATTTTTATTTGTTTATTCAATCTCTTTTGCCATACATAAAGGTCGGAATGCTAAATGGCATATTGTACCAGTCATCTGAGGTGATGATGAAAAATTGGATGGACCATCAAAACATTCAAGACATCATTTTAATTTTTGCCGTTTTCAGTAAACCTTGTCACATAGCACTTGTTATAAAAATAAAATAAAATAATAATTCAAAATAATATAAAACTTTGTCTTTGGTTATTGAAATGCATATATGTATGTGGTATGCGTATTTGTTATTGATGTGTTATTCATATGGGGACTTACCGCCACTGGGCAAGAGAGGGCGCCAGTGGCGATCCTAAATCACCATGTTCCGAATCATAACAATCGGAGCTCAGTCGCTTCCCAGGCATATCAATTCGCCTGGCGGGGTGGATCCCCCTTTGCCACATTGAAGATCAATTAAATGTAAATTCAAAACGTAAAGCTGATTGATATTTCTTATTTCTTTCGGGCATATGTCTTATGTATGCTAAACACTTCAGATCATAAAAAACCCCTACCTATACTAGTCTTGCCAACTCCGGGAGGTCCATGGAAGCACAAAATTTTTCCCTGCGTAGATCCTTTCAGCTGCGAAACAGCTATGAACTCCAGAATGCGCTTCTTAATGTCCTCCATACCGTAATGATCCTCGTCAAGGATTACTTGGGCTTCCTCTAGCTTCAGATTCTCTTCAGATGTCACACCCCAGGGCAGGGAGGTCAACCAGTCCAGATAACAACGGGTAACACTGATGAGAAAAAATTATGTGATATTTCAGATTTTCAGAAAGCTTTACATTTTAACTATTTTATATATAGACAGTAACAAACCGCCATGCAGCAGCCATAACCGCAGTGACCGCTGCCATCCATAGACATTTGGTAGCGATTATCACAGCATAAGCACCGGTTTAGTAGTGATTATTACAGCATAGGCACTGTCTAAGTGCCTTGTTTGTAATCAGATGGCAATGTGTGTAATTCTCCTCAAGATATTTATTTAATTACTTGTTCACTCACTTGAACTCCGAGCTGTGACTCTCGAGGAAGTTGAGCTTGTTCAACTCCTCGTCAATGACAGTCTGCACCGCTTGAGGCACTTTCTTGTCAGCCAGGCGCTCGCGAAACTTATCGCCAATGGCGTCCTTGTCATCCTTCTCCAGACCCAATTCTTTTTTTATCACCTACAAACAAATAATTTTCTTTCTTTATGTTTATTTTTGTATCTTTTTGTTTTTGTCACCTTACATTTAACTTTTAATACTGTGTCACATAAGGGAAAAATAAATCTATATATATAATAATAATAATAATAATAAATTCTTTATTTCTTTAACAAAAATATGTTACATCACATAATTGGTGGCCAGAGTCTTCTTTTAGGCACGCATGTGCCTGTGTTAGAAGACTCTGCTCTTCCTGGTTTTAATTTAACGACTTATGCTTAATACAAGGTTCATAAAATATGAATTTATGAATTTTATTATTTATATTTTATTATTCATTGGCATAACTTCTTAAATATACAGTGCTGATCTAGATGTTTTCTTTCAGATGTGCAGTGCTTCAAGGATTTTTAATGACTTATCAGTGAAACATGAGCAAACCTTTTTATTGACAATGTAAATTATAAGCAATCCCTTAGCTTTATTAAACATTAAGTTTATTATGTAACATACGATTTCAGAACAGCTCTACAAAAAGTCTAAGCACATAAAAATTTAGTTTTAAGTCTAACGTGATCATTTATTATCATATATTTTGTTAAATTATTCTGAATAAGTATTGCCGTGTTTACTGATATTTCTGCTCTACTACATCTACGCGTTTGGATGTTTTGTTTGCCCGGTATATAAGCATCTCGTGCCCTGTGCCTCGTGTAGGTACTATCATATGGATGAAATATCCGCCGTTAGAAACATGTTTCGACTATGACATCCCTTTTAGACTAGGAGTCAGTGAATTTCTGGCCTCTTGTCTAATTCATCTTACATTCTCATGTAAGTTTTTCACCATAGAATAGAGGTAGTTTAATCATTTTATTTTTATTAATGGACAAAAATGTAATTCTGAAGACAGTTAGCGATTATCATATTACAATCCTTATATTTTTCGAGTGTGTTTGAAATGTAAGCAAAATAGATAAACATTTAAATAGGAGGTATTTTATGGCTGTCACGCAACATTTTATTTGTAGTTCATAGATTGAAATATACTAGTTAAAATTACAACTAGAAATATATCGGTTGTATGTCACCTTTGCTCGATACTTATTCCTAGTTAAAAATGCTAATGAAATCTGAAAGAGTAATTTTTGTCATAGCAATACAATCAATACATTTCTAAGTTACTAGAAGAAGGCGTATTAGTAAGTATAAGGGCATTGAGACATTAAAAACGGTATCAAAATTAAATTTTGTATACAATTTAACTTACCTACACATTTTAAGATTACTTTAATAATCAAAATTTAGAAAGTCAATATATTTCACGTCAGCGCCTGGCCTACGAAACGTCTGAAGACATCGTCCTTAGGGTTGTCGGACACAGCTGCCAATAATATAATAATATGAGAACTGGGATTGTCGTATGTGCGTCTGAGGGAATTATTAATGCCTCTTTGCACCCGACGGGGTTTGAATATGGGCTTATTTAAATAGTTTCTGCAGACCGTACCTAATACAAGTTCCTTGAGACGTTGATTAACGAAAGCTCCGCATTGAAAATTGTCCGGATTTCTGAGTAGCAATTAGTGGAGGGTTAGTGTTGATTTGTTATATAAAGGTTATTGTATGTGTCTTATGGAATCGTATAGATCGTAATTAAACTATTAGGAGGCTGATGAACTTAGACACGAATTCCGTTTTAGGTGTTGTAAAAAAATTATATATGTTTTTCATGGTTAGAATTATTTTGTGTTTAGTTCATTGAGATAATTTAATTACTTTATTAGTAATCATTTCCTGGTTTTTATTTAAAAGAGACTACTAAAAAACTTAATAATAAAACTTAAATAATTAAAAACACCGTGTATTTTGCCATTGCACGTGTATAGAGCACTGACAATAAACAGAAAAGAAATAAAAAATATAAAAAGAATAAAAAAATTATGTGATAATTGCATTGTTAATAAAATAATAATTTAGATATTTTATATATACATAAAAATAATTCACATTGCTTGAACCGTAAAACTTAGTCGGAACGTCATTGTTTAAGGGTCCCTCTTCCCAATTCCTGTCGGCAAAGCACCTCACCATTTCTATGTAACGATAAAATTTTGTACCAATTAGCTTTATATTTCGGAAAATAAAATTACGGCACAAATTTAATCTTATGCAACGTGTGAATTGAAAAAATTCTTACGCTTTCGGAATCTATATTATTCTGTAATTATTAAATTTCCCAAGACGTCCTCTATCTATCAAGAACGCGTTCAAGAGAATATTTAGCGCATTAACTCAAAGACACTGTTAGTCTAATTGCTCTGGCAACTACGCGATGGCGGCTACTTTTGACAGCCCTCGGCCCTCTATCGCAGGGAGCCGGACAATGAAATATTCGCTCATTACACCGCTACTGATTAATTGGGCTTCTTAATGTAAGGGCTCGTTATAAGGGACGGCGGGAACATGTACTTCATGTGAACAACTTCCGTGCGTAAAATCCCTGTTCAGATATCATATTCCTCATGACAGACATACTCGTATAGATACCTACATTTTTGATAAAAACCCAATAGTTGCACTGTTCAATTTGCTTGCTATTGGAGTTGGAGGCCAGAAATTGAAATACGATAAATCTTAAAACAAAAAACATATTCATTGTACGTGTATTAATTATTTCCATAGATGCTTTCCTTGCATAAATTATGTACCAACTTCTGAACAAATTTTGTTTTGTATTTTCTTTATTATTTTTACTTGTCACAAATCGCTCTCGAGCCAGCCACGAGCGTGCGCCCGTGGCAGAACTCGCTCGCAATGGCAACCCATTTAACTTGTCGGCGAGCCCATTCCATTGTTTATGTAGGAGATATTATAATGTGTTTTGTCGGTAGCTTGGCCGTGATATGGAGGTATTTATGAGCTAGATAACGGTATAGCGACAGGAATGTGTTGTATTGTAGTCTATGTGTGGATCGAAGGAACGCTTATCCCATTATTATAGGCTTTGTATGCCCCTAAAATAGTCCGAGTCAGGTATTATAACTATCTCGATATAATAGTCTTCCGGATAATGGTTACTATTTGATTTCGAGATCAGATCGGACCCCTTTTTGGTCCAAGATGGCGGCCATTGGCACAAATGGAAACGATTTTGTACGATATGCTTATGTTCGCGATAGGTTCTAATTGTTTTGAGAACGGTGCGATTATAAAGATGACTGCAGTCATGATTAGGTAGTTTCTGTACTTAACAAACTGATGTGACTTTATTAAGTTTTTTTTTAAAATTTGATTCAATTATATTGTTCTCTCGCTGATTTATGAAACTGCAGCACATACGCCACTCACTGGTGCCGAGGAGCAGCAACAAAAGAATTATTGTACAATTATTTATTTGTTTATCTATTTATTTATTAAATACAAGAAACCTATATTCTATTTGAATGGTTTTGTTAGGTTGCAACACTAAAATATTGACTCATTTTACCTGTACCGGTGGCATTCTCTACAATTTATTATAGTGACGGAGAGACGGCGTTGTTAGACATCTATATAAATACAATACAATTCAAGACGACCTGAGAACTCCTTGTTAATATTCAAATCAGGTGAGTTCAAAAATGTACATTCCTGTTCAGCGTACCCCAATCGTTCCAGTCCTCGAGTGAAGGACGTAGGAAAATTGCGAGGGAAAGATATAAAACTGCAATGAGTATAATACACTTGCCTCGCAGGTTAGACAAAATGAAGCCACGGACCAGTGATAAAAATGAGAATGATGAGGTTTCATTGTTTCCTAGAATTCAGAACAGAATCTTCGAAGTTGTTGTATTAATAGAATCTTGTTAGAAGATTCAGTCCTGGTTATAAAATTTCTCTTCTCATACTGTCTCTTGAACTGATGAAGGTTGATAGTAATATTTGGTACCGGCAGGCTCTGAAACACGCGCCTTTATATTTGTATGGTTTATATTATTCTTGTATAAGGTAGGTAGCGAGAGTTATTGTAGTTGATTCCCGATGAATCAAATTAATGTTCTGATGTTTGTTGGGCGATTTAAATGTCTTGGTCCGTCTTTATTGTAGGGAATTCATTTGTCTCAGGTTGTCTTGGTCCTTAAGGAACTGTAATATTTTCTATTTATTATTTATATATTTCTGAAACTTCTATTGTTATCTGTTCCATTTAAATATTGCTCATATAAATATTTACAACCGTTAATGCATTTGTAAAGCTTTGGTATACCGGGCAATATTAAAAGAAAAAATCCTACACGATATATAAGTCTTTAACTCCAGCTATCTTGCTTAAATTTGCAAATAACTGTAACAGTATTGTGAAATATAATATATTAAAATATTACTTTTTATATGTTAAGCCTGTTATGCACACGCGTCATTATTACAAATATTTTAGCCAAAACACCGAACTAAAACTAACTGCGCTCAATAGAAACGAATATAATTTGAACACAATATGATTTCCGCTTCATGTGGACATAATTGTCGAATGCAGATGTCGCGGCTCCGAGATTAATGTTAACGAGGGACCAATGTACTTATAGGTTCTGTTAGCCTGTTCAAATGATAAGCTTCAGCGGTTTTTTTAACCACAAATGTATATATTTATAAGTCGATCTTGTTAAGGTGCATTATGATGCAACGCTGATGGTTTGTTTCTATGTAAGAGGATTGAGTCTTAAAGTTTAGTTAGTTTAGTTAAAGTTTAGGTTATTTAGTTAAAGTTGTCGTAAAGTATTATTTGTTATCGTTTGTTGTCACTTATACATTATGTGTTTTACTATCCCTTCGTATTAATTGTTATTTTACTATTCATGATTATCTTATCTATGTATTTAAGCTGTGCTTTGAAAGTTTTGTTCATTGGAAAAACTTATTTTCTTTTTTTCTCTATTACTATAAGAGATCGTAACACTGACATGCTAAAAACTATGCTATAAACACTATATTGACATGATATAAATAATAAACCGACAAAAAACATATATATCGCTATCGCTATCGCTTATAAAATGTACCACAAACACTAACCCGTGTATTACACACGTAGGCTGCGATCTCGGCAGATCACGTGATCGGCCTTAATCCCACCAGTGCGAGCACACACGCGGCTAATCCGGGACAAGTCCGCAAATATTGGCGCGGACACGAATTTGCATTGGACGTGTGGTCATTATTTGCGAAGGAATGTACCCTCTGTGTTATGCATACTGTGTTGATAACTGGTTGTGTTGTTAAATAATAATATATTGTGACATCTTCACAAAGTTGCAATATTTTAATGAGAATTACTTTTCTGAGAGGTTTGTGGATTTAAAAGGCCACACACATTTGGCATTCGGACCTGGCGTGATGGTATATTGTTGTTCTTTGCTTGGAAGGCCACACTAAGAAGTTCATCCCCTTTGATATTACTATGTATAAATTATCCTTGGTACACACTTTCGGAGGGCCTCTAAAGGAGGCCAATTAGATCTTAGACAAAACGTGACACAGGTAGATACCAGGTTTCAGGAGTAAGTAACAAACTGAATATATGTATATCGGTATATGTAAATTATCATACAAGAGCTCATAACATAATAATAATAATAACATAACTCTCATCATAACTTATGTTATTTATTAAATGTATAATAGTATAAGTGAAATAATAAATATAAGTAAAATGTTATTGGATTTTTTGTTAAGGGACAGCAGTCTTACCATTAAGAGAAGCGGTGATGCCATTAAGAGAACTGGTAGAGTTAGGGACTTATTAAACATCAAGTTAGTTCAAAGGTATTCAGGCTATCAAAATGTTGTCCCGGTACCTACGCCTTTGAGAGCATATCGTCACCGTATATGTAAATGTATGGTAATGGGCCGAACGTTCGCGAAACCCATGACCTCCAAGTCCGAAACTATCTGTGCCCCATAACTTTACTGTTTACATTCGCAATGCAGATGTGGGCTTAAAATTAATATGTTTGGACTCCATTACGATTCCTTGAAAGAGCATATATTTGCATTAGTTAGGCTGTTCGGTTGTGATTCAGTAATTTAGCCGCTGACGCGCTATCAACTTGGTTCGTGTCCTACAGGACAGTAATATTCATCTGTGATACGCCTAAGGAATGTTTTTTCAATGATAAATCTTTTTTTTTATACATTTGAGTGAATGCCCGCGGATTTTGAAGTACTTGAAACTGTAATTGATTTTATATTATATTTAATAAACTACTTCGGCCTTAATCATTCTACCGTATTGTAATAATGATGTATTATGATATGCGAATGTACGGGCAATTTTTTTATTAAATTTTTGTAACTCTCCCTTTCTCCCTGATACGTATCACATATCGTATCCCCTACGAGATTGATTCAGAAGTCGGAATCGATTTTCTCCTCGTCTAATAAAAAACCGTAAGGATAGTTATCATAGGGATCCCGGGGCGAGAAACCAATACATATTGAAGTGTAACGAAAGCGCGAACTTGATATGTTGTAACAATAGTAAGCAACTTAACATGTTTAATTTATTTTATTTCCAACTTTGCTTCTCGGAGTGTATATAGAAAATAGAGTAATTTTATAAGCGTCATGGAGGATAGCGATCTTCTTTGAGAGATGTAAAAGGTATTCGGGATTCGATATTGCTAATTTATAGGGGATTACTTTCAAATTTTTATGTTATTTTTCATTGCACGAGTAAGTTGAAAGAATCAGAAACAAAGAAATGTGTTATTTATTTCGCATGGTTGGTACCTATATGTAAACTAAAAATAATGTAAATATAGAAAAAAAATATAAAATATTATTCCTAATCGATTAAAAAATGAATAATAATTAGTTCTATAATAACTTATAGTTATTAATTCTAACGTAACAAACATTTAAGAAAAATGCATCCGAATTGTAAAGCGGCGTCTTTTTTTCATGTAGCTAAATAAAAGAAACAATTTGCATACACATCCGTGTATAAGGTATTTTTTACCACACAAAGTTGTAAGTATACCTGATAAGGCTGCTCATATCCCTGTGGCGATCGGATTAATATCCGAAGCACCAATCTCGATGTGCGAAGTCGTTACGTATGATTCCAGAATGCAGTCTTACGAAAACATAGAATGGCTAACTTTAATACTATCAAATTACAAAATAAAAAAGCATAACACATACATTTTTTTAGAGACTATATTCAGACGTATATTATGATGATTATAATATAAATTACAGCCGAATCTTTACTACAGCTGAATTCGTTTACACAGTGTTAATTTTAGTTACAGACAGCGAGTAACTGTCAAGCACAATTTTTAAACTCTGATTTGTTCCCCAGATATCGATTAATATGAAAGCTATATTTCCAAATGATGGGTCGTTTTAAGACTCTTTTAAAATATCTGCTATTAGAATCATGACGGCTTTAAAATATTACGACTTCAAGCATAACATAATACTCGTACAGTACTAATTTATTTTTGGTCAACAAATACTTTATAAAACACATTTAATTGGGTAAATCCATAAATATATTAAGCCATAAGCGCATGTTGAGGATGAATATAGCCACGTCAATTCTACACGTTCTGTAAATCTATGAACGAGATATTAGGTAGATTCAATTTCCTTGAGGCGCGTTATTGACGATGTATTACCGCGGGACTAATGTGATTTAAACGTGCCTCGTGTTGCCTGCTTGTTTACGACTTTGTTTATTTAAACACCACTGCTACGTGTATATATTACACGCTTTGTTATCTGTGTTTCGTTCAATACAATGTGATTTATCCAAACAAAATTCGGTAATTAGCGACAGTAGTTAAATTTCTTCAGTTTACGTCTTCTTACATAATCTTGATGCACAGTTATATCTTAGATATATAATAAGTTAGATATGATTCACATATTTCCCCGTCCGAGTGGAAAAGTTTGTGGATAGCTTTGCAATACATTTGAGGTCTGAGTGACTTCTAAAAATTGGTCTGGACCAGCTCAAATTCCAAAATCCAACGCATACACACTATCCAACATGCTGACCATGAATTACTGCGAAAGTTTAGTAACAAAGTAATATATACTTTTACTAATACTTACTTGAAATAAATTAATATATTATTTAATTGATTTAAACGGGTATGTAAAATTTATTAAACGAATACCTAATTCCTAATTTAATTCCATTTAACTAATATGTTATTGCATTAAACTATTATTTAATTGCAATTAAACTAAGTTTTAATTCGTACAACAACACTCAAAATATTGGTTTATTACACAGGGAACATTGAGATGATACGATATTCCTCATAACTATAACAGATTCCAATTCAAAGTAACAACTCTCATGCCAGCGCCAGAGGGATGCAACTGTGGCAACAGATTTGACGTAAATCCTCAATATGCATCCAACTTAGTGGACAAACTCACGTGTATAGGCAGAGGGACAACTTCTAATCCGATCCACTGTTGTGTGTAGTGATTTTCAAAGTTTCGAAGCCGTTGTTAAACTAGAAGCTAATGCACTGTAAGTGACATCGTTGATTAGTTTTCTTAATTATTTACTTTAGTTTATAGAATCAAATAAAATTAATATTTTTGATTATTTATCATTCATACTATTTGTTCTCTATGTGTAAAATAAACTACATAAGTATGTATATGGAAATATAGGTATGTATATTTATCAGCTGTCTTTTAATATAGTAGGTCTGTTTGTTTGGGATCAAATCACTCAATGTATTTAGTAGTTTTGTTGTCCTCGTACTAGGATGGCTTAGTAATCAGAAGTATACATAGGAAGTAATTATACAGATAATAGTGGAAAAATAGTTATCACTTACAACATGATTATACCAATCTTTGGTTCTCAAACTTTATTTAAAACTATAATTCCGAAGGGCATGTACCTATTCTTTATATGTAGATGAAACACGTCAAGTTTGTAAGGACAGAGATGTTTGGCACTCGGTGCTCTCTGTCTACCCCGCAAGGTACCTGGCGTGGTCCCTTAATATCGAACACACCAAATTAATCGGTTTAGTAAGATGATTTGCAAATTAATTTATGGCAATGGCAAACTTTGATAACTGATCCGAGCTATCGGCACTTCGAATAGCACGCGTCATTACACTGCGTAAGACACGAGACGAGAGCTCGGAACCTCCCGAATGCCACGTATTCGGTCGCCGCTCCTCCTCTCCATTGGATTGTCACACGCGATACAGGGATTTATATGACGTTGATGCTACCAGCGTGTTGTTCAAATTTCATATAGACATACGGGTCTTGATTTTTAGAATAAATCACTCTAATTTAAGGCTATCTCCTAAAATTCTTGATGATTCCGTATATTAAATAAAAAACATAGCATAAATATATACATTCATGCTTAAGATAATGCTGCGTAGTATGTACTTTCGTGGGCAAACTTATAACGTAATAAGTTTTAGAACATTCACTGATTGGATTGTTGGATTCACTGTAAAAAACTGTAAGTCGTCAAAACTGATTTTTAAACTCACATCACGTACTTTCATTTTGTGAAATTAATAAAGAATAACTAGAGTATTCATATAAAATATATCATTAATTTATACATCGTTAAACTTACTTATAATGATTTACAAACACATCACATGAACAATGAGAATAATGATAACAATGAATATATTTAAAATTGCGGTTAAAACATCTCCGACGTGATACCTCGGACAGAGTAGTGGATGTGTACAAATCAAATCGCCAGTCAACAATGCAAGAGGCTTGCAGAGCGTGCTTCGTCTTACGAGCTCCGCTATGTGGCTACTGACGTCTTAGGAGCGCTGGTGGCATTTTACCGATATTCACTCCGGTATGTTTTTGCTACGTTAGCGAATACTGTCCACCTATGCGAGACCAATACACATGTCTTAACGTTTATCCAGTCTATACGACTCATATGATCTGTTGATATATTTGTTTATGTATTTAGATATTCCATTTGTGTTTGAAATTGATACAATTGACTTATACTTTAATATATATACAGGTAGGTTTATGATATTATACACTTTATACCTTACCATCAGGCGGACTGAACGCTTGCTTGCCACCGATCTGGGTTAAAAAAGTAGCTTCCATAGAAGTTGAAAGTGATATAAATTTAAATGTATACATTTTTCTCACAGTGTGAATAAATCAGTTATACGCCCGTGAGAAGTGCCACGTATTGCAGTGTTAAGAAGAACAAAGCCAACACCTCCGCCCATCAGCTGGTCCGCGTCGAATGTATCATTCGGTGCATTCTCAGGGGCAAATCTTTGGTAATAAACTACACGCACACTCGCCGGACTATCTCGCGTTTCTCACACACTGTCTCGTGGTCATTTGTTTAAATTACATTAGCATGTGCATGCCTGTTGAGCTTGTATCACACTGGGAGCACAGCGATCGCTATTATTTTAACCTGTTTATTATCGATTTTGTGTTATTGGTTATATTGTCGAGTTTTTCGACTTTTGAAAATAAGTTTTATATTTTGAATGAATTTTATTTGTGAACTGTTATGATAGTTTTTATGTACTTTTCTGTTTTAATTCACATTTGTAAAAAATATGACATGATTCTTATATTTAAATGTCATGTAAAAAAACCAAACTTATACATTAATTTAAAATATTTTTTTATACATTTTATGATAGTTGATTTATTTTCGTTTCCCTGTAAATTAATTTAAATAGAGTGAAATTTAATTCTAACCTATCCACTATGCCCTGTTCCACTGCTGCCGACTGGTCACCTTTCAGAATATTCACCTTTCAGAATTCACCATAAGCCATACCTCTACCTCACGGAACAAATGAGTTAGAAGTCATTATGAAAATTAATGTGTATAGGTTTTGATAATGTTTTTCTTCCTGATATTTCTTTATTATTTTCTAACCTTAATTTACAATTAACAATGTCATTCATGATTTTTCTTAGCTTGCAATGAAAAATCTGTTCAATTTTGGTCTTACAAATGTCGACGTCGATTTTCAAATTGACCAATCAAAAATTCGATGTTCCAACTGGCTACTGCTGTTTTTTCTTTTAACGATATTTTGGAAATTTTTTTTTTCAAAATAAATATTATCAAAATACTACCTACTGTACACGCGGCCTTATTATTTGTGCGCAAGGAAAACGCGTGGGCGCGCTCGTGATGCGTGCGCGCAGATTAAATTGCATTAACGCAATATACGTACACATTAACTGCAATCTATTTGTGTGTGATATTTTTAGCACTCCGGCATTTTGTTGCACAATGTATGGGGATATGTCAATGCCTTCGGAGCGGCGTAAAGTGAGAGTATCTTAAATATATTAAAGATCCTGTTAACTATAGTATAAGCTGTCGTTTTGTCGATTTTTACGGTTTTGATTTGGCATCTTGAACAAGGTGAGGCGATACTTCACGCCCGAGCAACTGCTCGTCTTATACCAGGCGCAAGTGCGATCT
>DVPR01000383.1:0-14364 GCA_018239345.1 Oxynetra stangelandi
GACAGCATAAATAGCAAAAATTGTACATTGATAAAATATTAATATAATTTTATGTATTAGCAGTATAATTTAATTTATTACATATAACGTCTTGTACATAAATCTGCTTGATAATCGCCAAACACAAGACATAATGGCTTCGCCATACGATATCTGGCGTCCATGACGGAGCTCAGCGATAAACCTTATTTGAGGTCGGTATACATATCCGTGCGCTGTAATGATTACTTAAAAACCGGTGGTTTGTTCTGTACAATCGCTTGCGTAATGTAAACCCGACTTTACAGTTCTGTTGATGCCGAAGTTTTTTGTGGTGTCGTGGACTAACGGCACATACATGGCCGCCGCGCGAAGTAGGTAATCATCGTACCACCGAGTATGGTGTTCGGTAGAACGAATCAGAATACAATATATAATACATTTTTTCCATTTACATACATATGTACAATTGTTTTAGTCGAAATCTTTGGATTTTATTCTTAAAATCATTACTTTAAGGCGACATTGCGGTTAATACATAATAGTATAATAAAATATCTAATATAAATTTATCATCAGCATCATCGCCGACATTTTTCGTTCCACTGCTCGATACGGATTTTTTTTTCGGAACGTGAAGGTTTACACCATAGCCTACCAAGCTGGTTAATTGATTGGCGGATTTCACACTACTTAGACATTTCTTTTTTCATATAAATTCATAATTCATTTCATATAGATGTAAATACATAATGAACTGTGATTGCGAATAAAACCCAGACAATTTCAAAATGGCGTCGATAAAGATGTACGAGTATTAATCAATCTGTAATATAACATTTTCTAATTAAAAGAAATCTATTAAAGAACGCTAACATTGTAGCAATACAAGTTATGCGCTAAGGAGGGCGCACTAGATCCTTTTGAATTCTATCTATTTTTAGATGTTCATAGCTATACAGGACTATCGATAAACCAGTCGGGGACTGGTATGCTCTGGATGCCTGTGTACCAGCGGGATGCAGGAACACGCGTTAGAGTCGTAGAGGTTTTAAACTGAACCTGAACTATGTTTATGTTCTAATATAACTCGTTCTAAGTAATAATTTGTTTATTTACATTAGTTCAAATGACAGGAATTAATTTTACTGTTTTAATTTATGGAAAAGATACAGATTTAAAAAAAATTAAAAACATTTAGCTGTTTCCAAAACTATTTGCTTGATGGGCTTACATATATTTATTATATTCAGTATTATTATTCAGTATTTTTTATATTTATTCTGAGATTTGTTAAGTTATAAGATTGCATCGTAACATAACGTGCAGAGTAACGGATCTTATACAAGTATGAAACTCTGGGTTATTCCAAATCTGCATACCTACATGTGTGGGTTAAGTTCGTTTTGCTACAAAATCGATAAAATCATAAAGAAATTTTAACTAATAAAAGGGGAATCGTCCTTAATGTACACTTGAAACAGTTTTCAAAAGGTATTATGGAATGGGCCGGTCCATGTCAGTGAGCATTTTTTTTTTATAAAACTTATTTATAGTTGGTAAATTATTGCTGCTTTTGGTAATTGAAATGGTCATCTTTAGTATAAATATAGTCGGCAGTCACACTCATCAGAAATTTAATTATTGAATTGAATAACTAAATGAATAACTGAATTGAATAGCTCAATGAATAATTAAATTGAATATTTAGTTGTAATTATATATTGGCACTGTAGTTAGTGTTGCAGTTTTGCAAGTAAACTTTAATAAAAGCATAACAGTAAGTCATGTGTAATTCATTATAGTTAACAGCAAGTTCTGATTCTTATCAGTTTTAGTAATCGTTAGCCACGACACGACAGTTTTAATGTTGCGTCGCGCGGGAGTCAACAGGATGAAGTGACATGCCTCCAGATAAGATTTTAAAGTTTCAACTCGTTATAACTGGTTACCGTTCCAAATGGATTAAAACCAATTACAACCGCTCAACCTGAATCGTTTCAAACATTCTGATGAAGAATATACGTACATATATCATTAAGGCAATTACTTAACACACAACATTGACTTCAATTACTATTTAATGGCCGTTTGAATACTTTCCTCTTTTAATTAGTATTTAACTGGTGTTTCAATTGATCTTTCTTTTCATTTGTATTTAATGGATGTTTCAGTAGGCTTTATTTAAGTTAATCTTAACGCATGTTATATTAGATCTTCCTTTGAATCGGTGATTATTTAACAGACGTTTCGATAAATTAACATTTTAATTAGTATTTAATGGGTGTTTCAATAGATTTTCTTTTAATCGTCCGTAAAATTTATAAATGAGAATGTACCGCCGTTTGATACAAAGAGTACCTAATGAAACTTGTGTTAATGGCAACAACTTATACCTTTAATTAAAAAAGTACTCACAAATCTTGATAGTAGGCAATTTAAAAAAAGATACATGTGGCAATTTATGCACTAGTCCCGCCGATCGAGAGTCAACAGGACACATCTAGACATGTCCGTCATGATAAGGTTTGAAAGCTTAACGCTGTCTTCACAGGAAGTGTTAATGTTTATATTGCCTACTTTGTAACATTCTAATAACCGATGCGACTAGATTCGCTCTGATGTTGTAAAATTAAAAAGTTGTTTATTTCATTTAATCTTTTTTATCTTATACATTATAGTTATTATCTCTGAAGACATTACTAAAGCAGTACTTTTTTATAACTTTTTAATGTATTTTTGCATAGTAATTAATACTTGTATAGTTTGAACGTATCTATAAGCTAAACAAAAATGTATTCCAAATTAATTAATAAATATTTCATTCGTTTCAAATTCAAGATCTTTATTCGGTATTCAATTAGTATATATGATATCAGTGACTAATACAATAGCATATATATGGATATAAAAGACGAACTAAATTCAAATTAGAGTATCACATTCTTAAATACATTGGTGGAAGTTTAATAGGTAATGATGGTTAAGCAAACATTTAATTTAACCTAAGGCAATACTCAGTGGACTCGAGCATAGCATTTGAGCAGAGCATTTGAGGCATAAAACTATCCTGATTGTGTTAAAGTGACGGTTTACTGCCCTTTGCCATAAGTATATACTTTACAGATTCAAATATGTCCCTATATTATTTACACAGTATACATTTATGATTTATAATGTACATTCCAAGTTTTATTGTATGAACATTTATCGATAATTCTTATTAAAACATTTTTCGAGCTACGCTATCTTTTGTTTTAATCCTTATTACTCATTTTAAATGTCACAGGAAGTAATCACACAGTCTATAACACAGAGGCTGAAAATTTTTTTTTTATACATACATATGTTATCTGTATATATAGTTTAATAGAAAGACCGATCTGACAGTAAATGAGGAAGAAGAGATGAAGCATAAAGAAAAAAGAAACAGATACAATCTGATGGAAAACATGTAGTTATTATCTTTTTTGTAGGTTTTTATGTGCCTTAACTTGGTAATGACGGATAAGTAAGCACTTACATAACCCGGGGTCATGGCCCGACAGGCTCGAACAGCGTATTTGAGCTGTAATTTCCCCTAATTGCTTATAAGCGGCTTGTAGTTCGCTGCCCTTTGCCATTAGCTCAATCGTTATCCCTTAGGCTGCGACTGAGGCCGTTCGTAGAAGTGTCGTCTAGATATTATAATATATTTCTTATTTGTTCGTCCGTCTTTTGCAGTGTTTTGTTCATGTGATATTTGCTATTGTATATACATATATGTATATGTACATGTATATATATATATATATATATATATATATATAAATGAAAGAATGACGAAGAGGATATACGACGCGAGTGTTGATGGCAGTAGGTGTCGAGGGAGGCCAAGGCTCTAGAAGATGGGGGAGTCAAGAGCCTCCGAAACCGGCGTGTATGTATGAAGTATGTATGTATGTATGTATGTATGAATGAATGTAGACGAAGCACGTCAGCTTTGCAAGGACAGAGATGTTTGGCACTCCGTGCTCCCTGCCTACCCCGCTAGGGATCTGGCGTGACGGTTTTCTTTTGTTGCATATATATAGGAAGTTTCAAAAAGGTATTTACGTAGTTTAAGATATGTACATACAATAAGAAACGAAACACTCTGATTAAACAAATAATCCAAAGGAGTATTGAAGTGAAACGTGTATATTCGTAGATAATGTACGTATCTAAATGTTCCACTCGCCTCCCGTCGATAAGGCTACAACTGCAATGGCTACATTTGCGTAGCGACAAAAGCTTTGAAACTACGCCAATAATGAGTTTCGAGTTTCCAAGAATGTTTTTTGCATGAGCGACATGTTTATCGATTGTATTCTGCGCTTTTTGCGGCACCTAAGTGTGACAACTGAGAAGTTTTAAAAAATAAGTCCAGTACAAATTGTAGAGAAGAATTCCGTATATTTACTACAAGTATCAATGTATCTTTGATAAAAGTTCTTTGAGAAATAATTTACAAATCACAATGTATCATTTTATTAAGAACTTCAATGATGTTTTAAGTTTACAGTTATCAAAGGATTATTTTTTTACAAGTAGCGACGTCATCTTGTGTCCGTTTATAATACACACACACACACACATATATATATATATATATATATATATATACACGTGTGCAGAAGTCTGTATGTATGTCTCAGTGTTTACTGCACAACTTCTGTTCCAACACGCAGAGACCGAAACACCTATGTATTATTTATACACAATATCTGATCCATTTCTTTGTCAGGTGAATACTCTTTTCAAACTATATGAATACAAACGTTCTGTACCACTTAAAAGCCTTAACATCGTTTGGGTATTTTTCCTCATTGACCCCTAAACTGAGTAACAAACACACTTGGATACTGGTGGAAATTGGTTTGTAGAAAAAATCAAGCTGTTTGAGACGAAAAATACTTGTGTAAACACGTACCGTTCATTCTTCTGAAAGGTTTGACAAAAAAATTGTGTGCCTCGAGATGGAAGCGGTAGCGGATTGTGGACAGTGATTATTATTTCTGCTGTTATTGCTGTATCATTGTTGACGTACGTTCGTGATTTTAGGAGAACTAGTCACCATATATATACATGCCGAAACATGGATGTGGAAAACGAAGTCTCTGTAATATAACAGAGAAAATCCGTGCGATATTCGTGTAAACGTTTGCCTCGTGGCAGTCATAATATATATATAATATTTTGGGAAGGCTTAAAATATACTCTTCGCCGATGTGATACCGATTAGGTTAGATATAAACTAATGTAAAACGATCCTAAGCCATTTCAAAAATATCTCCAGTCGTGAAGATTTCCATACATGAATAGTTGTTTAAATGTATTGTACCTACTGTCTATTCTTTATTCACTTTTTATTGTGTTTCCCAATATGAATCATGCTGAGAATAAATGGTTTTTTTCTTTATTTCTTCAAATAACATTCCTATTGCGCAACATGGAAGTTTAGAAAAAAAATGGCTGTCAGCTGTCAGCCATCTAACAAGATGGGCGCGTACGGTAACATTTACGGATCAAAGAGCGACTTAATAGAGCGGTCACGTATTAAAGACTCTATTGCAGACTCGAGACTGCACTCGGCACACTGAGGCCATTAAGGTGTCGTTGTTGGTTTACAGTTAAAATTATATAAGCGCTCAATTAAACAGTTTTACAGCGGAAATATGAAGTCCTTAGTTGCTGTATTTGTAAGTGCTTAAAAATTCAACAGTTAGTTAAATATATGTGTATATCAGGAGTCTATCTATTGATATCTACTCATGAATTTTAGTTATAGCGGTAAAACATCCTGCGATACTTTAACGTCAATAGTTTGGAGTTAAACCATTAATAATAACGATTGTTTAAATGGCATAATATTAGTGGTTTGTTAAATAGATTAACGCATTTATTGACCATAGCGACCGTTAAGGATTTCTTTCAATTAGCTGGAAGCTTTGGAAGCTTTTTAAATATTCTGTGTAAAACAAAACTTACTGCCTACGTTTGCTGTCTCTCTCTGATTCATTAAATGTTTTACGTGTCTAAAAGGTAATGGCTAGTATATTTACTATATATGATTATTTTTCTTTGTTTTTGTCTATAACTTGGTGATCTGGACTATCGAAATAAGGCAAAATTTTGACGTTTTTTGCTTTGTTTTTCATTGTGTCCTAAGCTTCATATATATTATATACCTTATATATTCCATATTCAGAAAAACGATCGAAGCTCACTTAATAGAATCTGTTCACTATGGCTAAATATGTTCTAAATGTCTTTTCGCCCACTTTTATCTTGAAGAGATAGAATATCTATACATATTTATTCTACAAGAAGATACAATTCACGCTACTACCAGTCAATGTGCATTAAAAAGATTAACAGTAAAAAGCAATAAACAGACGGACTGTTACTTATAATTATGTCACCGGCAGGAAGTATTCAATCGATACGACATGTTTGAATTATAGCGACCAGTTTCAAAAACATGTAACTTGATTTAATTCCGTCTGAGAAACAAACACGATTAAAATGAAATTAGACAATGTAAGGGATGTTTATGAAAAAGTTATTTATAAATCGGTTACGCGATGCAAATAATCTATGTAATATTAAGGTCGAGATTTAAAATATATTTATTGAGTAATATACATGGTAAAATTACTCTATAGGTATCGTTTTTTTATCTTTTTCCTAACTGGAATTTATTTCATTAAACTACATAGATACTATACAGGCATGTTGATATAAACGCAGTCATAGTATTTTAGCCAAAAACATTTGTTGATTTTTGTTGCTATTTTTATAATTGAATCTAATTTTTGTTCGATGATAATAAATAACAAAAAACATACACATGAGTGTTATAGTGAAAAAAAATGTAAATGTGCAGTTGTGTTATCCGTAATATATGTAAACGTAAATATAATACGTTAAATAATAAATAATACGTTAAACATAGAAAACTATTAAGAGTTACAAATACTTAGTATTCTGTGATGATGGAACGAGATAGCTTGTTAGGTTTTAATCAACGCAATGCTTTGCTAGTGGAGTTAATGCCAAAATTAAAGTGAATTTTATCGTATATAGAATACTCGTCTAATAATAATGCAATATTTATTGAAATCTTTACTATCAACATAAATATATAGGCGTGTTAGAGTCAATTCCCTCAACTCAACTTCCCAGCTACTCAATAAAAACATCTGATAATTTGAAAACGTAGATACATTGCATAAGCATTAAATCCGCGTGATACCTAATAATTGAGGTACAATGTGAGTATGGAGAGGCTATGATTTTTATGGGAACGAAATGCATCTACAAAACAAGAACAATGTAAGGAAACAGTAGATGGCCACAGAATATTATGGTTAGATATGAATAAAGTCAATTCAAAAAATTCAAATTCTTTTATTCATTGTAAGGTACACAGATACACTTAATGACCTTCACAGTTTGATAGTCGTACCTCGGCTTTATGCGCCCTTCAGTGTATAGTAGCAATATTGATTAAAAATTAATAACGATCGCTACACTTTATAACTTATACCAACTTTCGTCTCATTGTTGTCTACATTTTGGAGCGAGATGCTTCAATTGCGCTGAGGTTTTTTTTACACAAAAGATCTGATGGGACAGCGTTTAATATTATTATAGACCATTACTCTAATAGCGTGCTGAAGTGATAGTATTCTCTAGCTATATGTATGTTACTAACAATAAAGTTGTTTTTTATAATCAACAATAATAACACATCGGGAAACCCACATCCATCTGATCTAAGATTGGGTAAAGCTTACACTGTGATGACCAGAAGGTTGGAAAACTAAATGTATGCATTTCTGAATGTATTTGTACTTACATATATAAATCATTTTACATCCAGACACTCGTGTTCAACGCACATATATTTGTTATGGCTGGGAACCGAACCTGTAAGCTTCCGCGAATTTACATTTATAATTGGAATGTAACGTTGCAAGTGAACTTTATGACAGATAATACGATTATTTCGTTATATTAACTTTACACTTAGTACAAATGAAACTCGAGCATAATTTTAGATTTTTAATCAATATATTCAAAACACCTGAGCAATGTTATTGCTGCTCTAATCAGCTACCACTCTTATACTAGCATGGCACTACCGTAGATATTGTGTCGTCTTTCCTATACCGCCAAAATTATTTTTCAATAAACTTAAATTATAAACTTAATGTTGAAGTTTTTCTATATATTTGTGACTCATCGCATGGATCTCTGCAAGTAAGAAACTAACATCTCCTCGTTCTGTGTTTTCCCGCCATGCTGAAAAATCTAAAAGGCTGCAGGATTCTTTCTTAACGCGCAAAAACAGTGATCAATCAGTATATACAGAATAATTTATAATTAATCATTTATTTAAAGTCAGATGTTTAGTATTATAATTCAAAAATAAATAAATAAACTGTAAAATTTATAATGTTGTATATAAATACATGCATATCTATAAACGTAGAAACTTTGTATGCGGATCTTGTACAAATAAAACGTAACCATTTTCCCCAAGCGGCGCCAAAGCACGTTTCGCTTCAAATCATTTATTTTCTGTGAAATGGCTTCTCAACGACTTACGTTAAAATAAATATAAAATGTACTAATAATGTCAGTGTAGGTTTGGACTTAAATAACTTTATAGTTTCCAAAAGACGAAAGGAACTACTTAAAATGCATACGAAAATAATATTTTGGATTAGAGCATGCGCAAGACAAGTACTTTAATATTGAAGCGATTTTTTCTATAAAAAGACATTGTTAACAGGTATTTTTTTACATTTTATAATATAAGATAATCAAATTACATTAATGTATAATTATTTTAGAATCTGATCATTGTTTATTTATTTGAAACGTTATTTAGTTATTTATGTTCTGTTTGCTTATCTATTTACATTCAAGAAATTGCATAAAACATTTTTAACACAACGATGTTATAGGTAAACCGTGCTAGGTTATTTAAATTTAAACATTCGCTTGTCACAAACATTTGGAAGTATGCTCGCTTGTTCTATCTTCATTATTTTTATGAACGTTAACAAATAAATGTGAATATATTTTGTTGTTTATGATGCTTTTATTTACATTTGTCCATTAGGTACTTTGTAATTGCACACTCTAACTTTATTAAGCACGAGCCAGGAGTAAAAGTTCTTTACAAAAGTAATTCATGCGTCTAATTTTAAATGCCTACATATTTAGAAATTGACATGAACATTGTTTATATCATTATAAAATCTTTATTACCGATAGTTTTATTTTCATTGCGTATTATTGATAATTGTAAAGGTGTTACTGTAATTATATGAATAAAATAATAAATTGTTGTAAACTACTCATCAACATTTATTTCCATTAGTGCTCATAGATCACAGCTCGCAAGCAGTTTGTGGAAAGCAACATCGGACGCAGAATTGGCAAATATTCACAGGCCTTTCTATCCTTTGGGCGGCGCTTTAAGTCGACGCCATTTGTTATGGTGACAACCGTTACAGCCTTGTGGGAGGCCTTAAAGCTATTTAAATTAAAGCCTCGATAAATACCGCGATTTAAAAAACGATATTCGTTTAAAAGGAACAAATAAAGTTTTATAATATGACACTTTTGCCGTAATAAATCGTTTATATCTATATATTAGCCCTTGCAAAACATGCTGTGACTTTTAACATTATGAATATAATCTAATTAACAATGCTTCGTCAATATAAGCGATACAGTTTTCGAACTGAACAATAGCAGTTGGCACGACTTCATGACTTTCTTAATTTGGATTCAAAATGATTACGGTACCTACTTCATTAAATACTAATCATTTTTATGTTATTACAGTTCGTTTCATTATATACCCTTTATTTTTATGGGACTACATATTCACATTGACAAGACAAATGTTGGTGATAAAAGCACGAATTTAGCAGCTTTCTTTGATTATTTTTTAGTCAGATTTTATTCGAACCGACAACGGTAAATTCTGAATTTAGTTTCTTGATTTAATTGTTAAGATTTGATTAAATTCATTTTTTTTCCTTTTAGTAAATTAGGTACACATCATTTAATTGATATTTGTTTGTAAAAACTGGAAAGAAACTTGCATAAAATTGATCAGTTTAACTGAATTGGTATTCATGTTGTATACGGTCGTATTAAGTTATATTATAGTTTTTTTATTGTGTCATAGTTTTCGTCTGCTTTAAGGTGTTTAAAGTGTTACTTTCAGATACGGGTAACGACGTGCTTTACAAGTTAAACGTGAAACACGGAGTTTTGTTTGGTAAATTATACGAGTAGGTAGATAAATAGTACTAAGCCGACACGAACACCTGGCTTAATTTTACTATCATTGATTGAAAAACAGATTTTGATTACATAATTTGCACTTAAACAATAATAATTTATGAATTATAGAATTCAATGTTTTCGACACAAATACGATTAAGCGTGATTATTCAATCATTTTTCAATGATTCATTTTATCCTAATCATTTTGAGATGTCACCTAACATACACGGTAAATATCAATAGCCGTACTCACCTTGTGCGGCGGTGGTCAGCGGCGCTGGAGCGACTGCGCTGCACGGAGGAGCAATGACTGAACGCGCGCTTGACCTTGCCGCCTGCAAGTATACGCGGGACGCTGCTCCTACTCGTTTTATACTCGCATCGTTAACGGCACACACGGATCTGGCTGGCGGCCGACATATCGCAACTTCGCCAGGACGAGGGCATAAAACGCAAAAATTACGAAATAGAGTTGAATATGCTGAAGTCACTAAAGTGCAAGCTACCTACTTAACGACAAAAAAGTTTTATAGATCAATGTATGTAGGTAAATAATCCAACAATGTTCAGTAAAGAACGTAAAATTAAAAAAAATTAAAACATACTCGTGTGTCCTTGTCCCATCGAGTGTGCGATGTTGTATTGCTAATATGTAGACAGAACAACTTATAAGGTGTTTTTCAACGTACAACTGAGAACCCGTGACATATTTAACATGCGTGAAACGCAGAGTGGCGAGTCGAGAAGTTATAAGATAATAAAAGAAAGAAATTTGACAGTTTTTGTATTTTTACGTGAAATAAGCACACCGGAAATTTTCAGTACTTTATATAGGTAATAAAAACATAACATTACAAAACGTAACATTCAAAATGTACCGTTATTTCGCTGTTAACTGCAATGCGAGTGATATGAATGTGTTAGGGCGATTCAGTATTAATTGTATGGCTAGAAGTATACAAGATAGGCCATCCTATTGTTTTATGCTCGTCATTTGACCTCACCGTATGTCACTAACATTGCTTAACGCGGCCAGTTAACGTTGGCCCGTCTCGTCTCGAATAAAGTTAACAAAGGCGAAAAAAACCAATGACGCGCGCGTTTCTCACTAGACTGGTTGGTGTTATGGTGTCATGACACTCAAGTCCTTACTAAGGCTGGGTTAGTGGACAGGGTTAATTATAAACTTCACGAACAGTTCAATCAATGAGCAATAATAATCAAATGTCGCTTAGAAATGCCATTAAATAATGTTAATAGAGCACAGATCGAAGGCGCTTTCATTAATGATTTATATAATGTGTATATAATGTCAATCCCCCACTGAAATGGTTACAAGGGATTCTATTGTGTCACTGCTGCGTATAAATCTTATTCCAGATTTTTTTGGAGGTGTATAGCCTAATTTAAATAGATCACAATGTGTTAGGTTGCTCGTTTATCCATTTTGCAGTAAAAAAGTGCACTAAAACCGCCTAAAACCAGAGTTAGAGGTTTAACTAAAACACGAATATGCTCATGGGAATTTACCACCAACGGTCATCTATTCGAAGGTTGACTGCAGCCCGCGGTTCATACCTTATTGTATGGGCCAGACACAAATGATTAGAAATGTGTAAGAGTGATTTTATCTTAATTATATTTAACAGCAAATTGAAGAGGATATATTTATCTTTATGTAAAAAGATAAAATCTTTCCAATAAGAAATAAACCCGTTACTCGTTACTATGGAAGAACAGTCCCTTGAAGATAAATACGGGTGGTTTTTCATTATTATGTCAGTTTGTTTTCTTGACTACTATGAGTAAAAGTAATGTATACACTGTTATGTCATGTTGACAGTAGCGCTCATAATGCCAGGATGACACTTGTAAAAAAAAAATTATGCTTATTTAATTACAATTTAGTATAATTTCAAAATAATCGTTTTACTCACCAGAGCACAAAATATTTCCATAGGATTAAAAGAGGTATGATAGTGTGGGCGAAGCATAACGTTTGAGTAAGATTCAATATTTTGAATAACTGGAAAGTACCTTGTAATATACAACTGGTAAGATTCATTTTATTTAATTATTTCCTTATTACGTATGCAGTGTTTATTGGAGATCAATATGCCGTAAATTTTATCACGAAAAGTATGGTTGTCCAGCAGCGTGCATCAGCAAGTTGCAGTGTTAATTCATTGACACTAAATCCTACCTCATCTTTATTATCATCTCATAAATACTCCATTTGTGCATCAAAATTTATAGCTTTAGATTCCAACAGTCTTATCTATTAAAACAGTATTGTTTATTATGCAAAATAACATTGCACTTTATAGCACCACAAGGAATTCTTTATGTGTGTAAAGGTAGCCATTACTTTTTTCTGGTCGTGAACGCAACGTGATGCATATGGTGCTGCATTTGATGTTTAGTAATGCACCTGGTACGAGTAGATGCATATGTTCATTTATGATTAGAAGCATCAGAAATAGATGGTTGGACACGAGTCATCATTACTCCTCAGCAGCAAGGCGGACCTGACCCTCTTTGCATCGTAATTGCTTTCAAGGACGGATTTGACAAAATCTAGAATTTCAAACACCGGTAAAACTGGTCAAATATTTTTTTTTCCTCGTGCACAACTACTTATGTGTGTACCAATTGAAACGTTTCAAATATCTAAAATAACGTGTTTCCTTATTCGTACACACTGGAGTGTTTCTGATGCTATGAAATATATTTTATTTAATAATTTCATTAAGAGCTCCTTAGACGACTAATATCGACGAGCATACATTTTTATGTCCATACATATTTTTAGTTTTCTTATATTTGTATTTTCATTTTTGTATGAATCATTTTCGTTATGTTTCTCTTTCACTTGGTTTATTTCGTTAAAAAAAGGTTGACTGGCAGAGAACACTTGTAGCATTAAGCCCGCCTCTTGTGCCTCATGATTATCGTATAATAAACAGTAAATAAATAAATACATATACACCATTCATTCTACATCTTTTCGATATTATGATTCAAAAGTTAGTAAGCTACAGCATATAATGTTACAGCATATAATGTACATTACACTCCAATAATATCATCGGAATGAGAAATATTTAACAGTTACATTCGCGTCTACTAGTATGCAGAAAAATCACCAACTACCCTTAACTTACCGGGTACATACTCGGGGTCGTTGACCCTGCTGATGAATGTTTGCTAAGTCCATAACGTTACTACTCCTGTCTTACAGTAACACCAACATACATACATGCATCCGCCATAATGTCGTGAACCAGCGACGTTGAAACTGTGTTAGGGTTCATTGGAAGTTTAAAACTAAATGTTTATAATTAAAAAAGTCTTCAGAACTAAACAATTCATTATCATGTAAAATAAAGTTTGTAATTATATAATCATTTTAGATGGTTCATTATCATCGACCCATTTAACGTTCCACTGCTGGATACGGGTCTCCTCTCGGAATGAGAAGTATGTTTAAATTAGGATTTAGATTTAGATGTTTAGATATTATTATTTCTTTCCCCTTTTCGGCGGGAAGCAACCGAACGAGAAAAGCCCAAGATAAAATATAGTGGCTAATCTTGGGTCAGTCTAATATCCGCCAATGGACAGATGTAGCTTTAAAAGAAGAAAAATATAGTGGGATATTTTCGAAATAAACATTTAGTATGATTCGTAAACTCAACGTTTGACTTCATATATATTTGATTGAACTACAATCAAAAGTGGATTGAAACAAATATCCATTATTCTTAGCTGTATTAAAATGCATTTATGTATCTTTACATAATGGTGGCATTTGGTCATTGGGGCGGTCGTTGGGGGTTTTTAGCAAAACTTTGACTGGCACTGCCCCTGTGCTAAGCCGTCTTTCAGTACCGTTATCGTGATTAACTTGTGTCACGAATGTTATTAACTTTATAGATCATAAAAATCTTAAATAAAACAGATTGCAAACAATATTAACGTATATTAATCCTTTTACGTCTGGTCTAGTTTCTTTTAAGCGTGTTGACAGTAGGAAATCCAACGATAAAC
>DVPR01000384.1:0-14363 GCA_018239345.1 Oxynetra stangelandi
CTGATAGTTTCGCTATTAATATTATTGACACATGTTCGCCTTAATAATAAAAAAAAACCGGTCATAAATAAACGCCCCCAGACGTTTTATCGTCCATAAACCCACATGCGGACTCTCCGAGTCTCGTTACATCACGTTCACGCCGGGGACTACTTTTTTTTACTATTTACCCCCAATGGCTTTTCCTCGACAATGATAGTTTCGTATACGCTTCGAGCGCTCTGCGAAATGCGGTGTAATTGGCGGGTCGATGCAGTTATCTCCTGCACACTGTGTGGCGATATTTCTGAACTGACGGTTACGGTTATGAGAAGTACATTTTTTGAATTGACACCATTGTGCGCGGTTACGGCTAAATCGATTTCCCCGAATAGTGTATCTATCTAGATCACCTAGAATTACTAGTATTGAATAATAAGTTATAAAACCCTAAGTAATTGAGTAGTGGATTACAAGTCGTAACATAAAGCATTTATACTCGGTCACAACTGTACATATCGACTGTAGAGGCACTCGGCGCTACATCTGATTAAAAATATACTATACGGACTGTATAAATGCAATATTTAAACTGAAAGTAGGATACAGATACTATGAATCAATAAAATATAGATTTTACAACCGGAGCCGCCGGAACAAACGACATTTTTCCTTTTGTATACAAGCAGATAAAAGCACCAATTCCATCGACGAATTCGGTCCATGCGTCAGTCGAAACGACATTGACAAACACGACGGATGTTTGTAAATCTATCGCCACTTGAAATATCATCATCAACCCATTGAACGGTCCACAGCCGGACACGGGTCTCCTCTCGAAATGAGAAGGATTAGACCATAGTCCACCACGCTGGCCAAGTACGGAATCAATTTCAGTCACTATGGTATAACATTTAATGTGTCACTAAAAGTGATATTTTACAGTATTTGTGCGCTAAGCGGCACACAGCATTATTTGTAGGTAAACACAATTTGACGACATATAAATACTTTTTGGCCTAAAATCGTATATCGGTTCCTAGCCGAGACAGATCGGTTTGTTTCGTCACGAGCGGGAATTGTAAAGGTCGAAAGAAAATAATATTTTTACGAGCTAACCGATCGAGTTACCCAACTGGTTGACTCGAACAATAAAACACCAAAGACTTTCTGCAACTGGTTACGTAATTTTTTATTTCTGTCTGTCTCTCTTTCTCTCTCGCTGCTGTGCAATTAACGGGGAAGCCCGGATGTATAAGACTCTAAAAACAATAACCAATGGGTAATAAAAGTGTTGGATGCAATTTATTGACTGTTGCAACGTAAATATTTTAATTTTTCAACTTATATGCACCTTATCTTAACGAGTTTCTACTGAGTACAAATAACATTTAAACACTTACATACGTACTTATTATTGTCAGTGTTATTAAAAACTTAATACTTTATTTGTCAATGACGTAATCAGATTTGAATATATAATAAATAGAACGATGTCCTGTATGTTTGTGTACATAAGTCATATCAGATACAACGTACAAAAAACAATGTACAAAATTTGGTACAACTTTATATGTACTTACAAACTATAAATAAACCGTTGAATTTAAACGACAAAACAAAATGAAAATGAAATGTTCTATTTAACTGCCTATTAATAAGGGCTATTTGGCGCGATGGTAATCTAGGACTATTATATTTACTATGAAGTAGTGGTTTAGAATTCAGCCTCCAACTCCGGGATCAACTCCTGGTGCACACCTTTTACTACCAGATGTGAAACGTCTTCAAGAAAATCTGTGCATATTAGAGTTTTTCAAAATGTTCCCTAAGCCGTGTAAATTTTTCAAAACTCAACTGCCCGTAAAGAACACTATAAGAAGACATACAGACCCACGTCCAACGGTGATAATGGCCAAAGTGATTAATCCGTGACAAAAAAATCCAGTATGAATAATAACAAAAGAAAACCAGTTAACTTCTATTTATAAATTGCATGCATATGCAGCGGCAGTAGTGGGAGTACATCGACCCCTTCGGAAGCTGCAGAGGAACACCCTAACGAGCGTATAACGATGCAATGACATTCAGAAAACACAATCAGAAACAACATAATGGCGGACGGCGGCGGCAAGCAATAAGCGCATATAAATCACTGCTTTATCTTCAATATACATCTTAGCGGGGGAATTGGATTAGAGCGAGTCTACGTTGGATTAGTCGTAGGAGTGGTTCGATTTATTAAAAAAAAAAAGAAACACTCGGCGTAAACAGCTCCCATTTTAACAACGGCCGCTCACTATAAACATAGACAGATACATTTATTTTTGAAAGTTAGCCAACGGAAACTTTACTAGGTAGTCATAAAAAATATAGAGCAACTGTTATATTTCTATTCTCTTATCAAGTACATACATACATACATAAAAATAACGATTTTACTAATACGATATGTTTAAGTTTTAGGTACACTTCTAATTACTGGATACATAAGCGACCGGACCAATTTGCAAGAGAAGTATCGTGAAAAATTATTTAACACCACTTTAAGGGAATGGAATCTAATACGCCATATCTCTCAACACAATTTTTAGCTTTAGGTTAAACACCAAGGATAAATTAAGACTCCACATACGGTTAAAACATTGCTGTACGAGTAACCGAATGCTTGGCATCATTGTTTTTCGTTTTCGTTCTCATTTAATATTTAATACGAATTGCGACATGAGTCAGGAGTCAACTCCGAAACCGGCGTGTATGCATGAAGAGAGTGATGAATGTAGACGAAGCACATCAGGTTTGTAAGGACGTACGTATTTGGCACTCGATGCTCTCTGCCTAAGCCATAAGGGACCTGGCGTGATGGTTTGTTTGTTTTGTGTACGAATTACGACTTTTGTAAAAGATTAAATTATGTTCGCCTCAACGATTTCACGAATCATCATTACTCAACCCATAAACATAATCCTGCATTCGCGTGGAAAGTCCCCCTCGTGAAGGGACACCCTCTCATCCCCAATATTTAAAATGCAGCATCAGTGTCTTGGGAATAGGTATCCTATAATGATGTTATGGAGGTTATTGCACTATTAGTTATTTCGCTGTGCAACTGTTTATATAATATTTATATAAATATCAGCGTCGCTATACACGACTATTATATAAAAAATATTGCTATTAAAATTCAATGTCAATTACAAATTGAATTGTTTCGGGAATTTGTAATATTTTTCGCAAACTAGTTAGTTGAAACTGTTAAAGAACCGAAATTATTTAAGAAGGTTTCAGTATCGTATTTAAAATTCGACGATAAAAGCACTAGGTAGGTAGGTACCTACTGAACTGTCCCTATCAGTAAAAAGTTGGATTGTTCTATTATTTCAAGTACATATATGCTAAACTAGTAAAACAGGAGATCATAAACAGCTCGATTGCGAATTTCATTTCGAAATACTGCAACATAAACAATATAATTAATCAAATCGAAATAAAGAACTGTACTTTCCTTAAAATATTCGCATCACATAAATAAGGGGGGGAAGAATAGATATTTGTGGAAATAAACCATTCGCGGCTCCTTTAAGCGCTTTAAGCGCTTTGTTTACGAATTGGACGAAATGAATTCATTTCCAAGTGATTTTCGTAATGGATTAAATCCAGAATTTTACATTCGTTTTAAACGTTACTGACGAAAAATGGGTCACTCGGACGCTCGTGGAATTTTTGTAAACTGTTTTGTCGCATATGATTATTTTTATTACACATCGGGAAAAATAAATATGTGTATTCACGAGAAATTAGCATCATTTCAATTTAAAAGTTATGGAATTTGTCATTGAATTGATATAATACCTCTTTGATAAAATTTAAACAGATTTTCAAATACGTCTAATTTTAAAGCGACGCATTTACACTGGCATTATCGTATCAAATACATACATATGTTTTAACTGGTTTTTGCATAAAACCAAAGTGTAAACACTCATCACTTACAAATCGAGGCAAAATATTTTTCCGTAATATAATCGCTGCAATATCTAACACTAGACCTAGAAAGCATCATTCACTCTGACCCTATTCCGGGATATAATATTTATTCAGTGGAAAAAATACTATCCGTAAAACGATATTTTATGTAAATAATTCACCAGCATATTCTCCTTGTCGGTTTCGATTAAAGTTTTGAAAGTAAGGGGTGCTACAAACTAATTTACTCCGGACAGCAAGTGACGTATTATATATAAAGGAACATATTATATATAGAAATATATATAAAGGATGAAAGTAAGATAAACGCGGATGAGATGAGGCATTTGCGGCCTGACGCTCGCCGACCGCGTTCGCAATTCTGATGTAAGAAAGATGCTTTATAATATATATATACATTATATATATATATATATATATATATATATATTTATGTATATATATATTAGGGCAGGCAATAGACAACGGGCATAAGCCTGTTTTACATCTTTTCGTTTACATTTGGAGCCTTTAACCGCATGTCATCTTCCATAACATTATGCATACTGATTTACTTATAGCGCATAACGACTAGAACAAAGGGAGATAAATGACCGCAACAGGCCGTATTATAAAAGTACCATTACATTTATCGCCCCTGTTTCCACCAACATACCTTGGAAGCGGAAAAAGTTATGCTGTTATGCCAAAGGCAGTATAGCGGTCGATTAGACCACAGTTATGCCTTGATAATAATAAATACCGACGTCAACCGGTACTTTATTCAACTGTAAATAGGTTACTTAGGACATCATAAATATTTCAATTTGCGTTATTAACATTTTAGTTGATCCTTTGAACTAGGTTTGGTGGCAAACTATTTTGTTCCTTTAGGATTTTGTGCAAGAGACATAATATAAATATAATAAACAATATAACACCTTAATTATTACTCTTAGACGCATATAAAGAGCTCAATATCATTAATAATAAAAGTGACTTAACATTAATTTACGTTTCATTAAAAACTAAGTATTGACGTTAATAAAAAGAAGTTAGCTGACAATTCAAAATACATATGGAATAATATTTTCGTTCTTTCTCGCTGCTCAGAATACACATTTCTAAAAATAAAACTGAAAAGAGCAAATACAGCCGACATAGCACCTTCAGGCGCGATAAGAAAAAAACAGGCTGCGAAAGCGGTCTCCGAATCAAATAGCCGACTACCCGCATTTAATTCACGAGCGTTATCGGACATCTCGGTCGCATTCGTACTGTGTCAGCGTTGCTCGCCGGACGCGAATTATGTAGCCATTACATTAGACGTACGACTTACTAAAGATCTGATAAAACTTTGTAGAAATACCATTGTTCGATTCGCTCTATTTCCAACAAACAAAACAGTGTTATCCGTTCCTATTGCATTATGCAGCTTGTACTATAAAGATGATTTATATTGTATGTGAAGCCTTACAGCAGTAATATGTCATTACCAATTGTGTTATAACCAATAACCTACAGTTTAAATGGATTTAAACTATTTACTCGTATATTGTATCAATATTCAAATAACAATTGTATTACGTAATGTTTCAACAGACACAAAACATATTAAGATTGAATTTTTTTTATTAGTTCGAGGATACAATTTTCTCATTATAAAATATTCATAACCGCGAACAAATTAGAAAAAATTAAATCATATACATGTTAATGATTACTCTTCCGGCTTGAGGCGTTCTAGCGAAACAAAATATAAATAAAATGCATAATATTAAAATGCTATCATTGAACTACATTGTAACTTAGTATCTTTTTTACAAGGAATGAGACGCTAGGAGCTACGTGAGTCACACAAGAGTTATGCAACTTAGTCATTATCCACCATTAGATGTGTTTAGAAGCTCATTATAGAATAAATAACATTTTTTTAAATTACTACACTACAAGAGTACCCTGACTTACTTGGTGGCATACATATATTATAACGATATAGTCTCTCAAAAAAAAAACGAAAACAAAGGCGATGTACAATAAAGCGGTCAAGAAAACAAAATTTCAATGAAATATATATCTGTTCATTGAGGACGCTATTTAACCATCACACTAACGCCGGAAACTGTGCACACTCAAAACACGTGCTGAATTTGCTATTAAATTGACTGCCGTCTACTTTATAAGCATCCTCATTAGAATGCTGCTGGCAAACCTCTTAAAATAAGCGAACATCACGCGAGACGCAAATCCAATCTGACGCAATTTTAGCGTAGCATTTAAACTTGACAACATTACATAAACGCGTCAAGCAACATTGGACTCTAATCCGGGAAGTGCTGAGCCGAGATCGGGACGCCAATGAAATGTAGAATGACACGAGTACGGAACAGAAGCGAAACAGAGTTACACAACGGACCGTTCGCGAGGGCACGCGACGGGTAAGTTGCGAGGGATTATTGCTTGCACTTAGAAACACCCTCGACAATACGTGTGTGGATCAACATCAACATTTCCAGCCTCACAGCAATCGGTATAGATGTGACATGTGTAAGTGAACGTCCGAAACGAATAGAGGAATTACGACACATATTGGAAACAAGGGCGGCTACCCCAAGATATTAATAGGTATATACGTATATGGACATGTACGAAAGGCCATGTCAGTTGTTAAGTCGGCGAAATCTTGGAAGAATGTTATCGCGTCAATTGTTAGTGCCACGAAAAATGGACTCTTATCGGTCGTTCAATATAAATCTCGATTCAATTGTACCTCCTACTAAGCACCCCGGATACAGATAAGGAAAATGAACGGTCAGTTCTCGTATGAGAACACATATACATACATAATAATACTTACTATATAATAAAAGTAATCATTATAATGACCGATGACACAACAGGAGTAGCACGTTTAACGTGGGTGTATTTCGATTTGTTTAAGTTGTTCGATACCTAAAAGAGATTAAACTGTACATTGAACAGCCAATACTGACTTTTATTAAACGAATCTGATTGCGTCTTCGTATCCTACAGTTATATGTATGTAACTACATATATGACAAACATCGTCTGCGCTGCAGTTATCTTATAACAATTCACTTTAGTTAGAAAAATACCTATGTTTATACATTGAAAAATGAAAATGCAATATCCAACATGTCTGATCTGAGATTGATTTTCTAAATTCCGAGAGGATTGTAAAACACAAAGACGTTTTAACGGTTTACAGACGTTGCTTCATGTAATAAATATTTGGTGTACGGCACGCAAACAAAGCGAATGAATAAAATTACAATGCCTGCTACTTAATGAATAACTCCAATATACATATTTTTTTTGTTAAAGCTGTGAAACGTACTCATCGCCAAAGTAACCGACGTCATTAACTTACGCTGTTTAGAAAGCGCAGCAAGTTCAATCGTGTCAAAAAAATCGGATAGTCACTGTTGAACAGGTCACCATAATGAATTATGCAAGTGCCTACAGGAACCACCCTAAGTTTTCCGATGAGTCACCTTGACAAATGACTTCGCGACTGCCGCGGAGCGAGGGGGCCCTCCCTGATCAAATTTGTAATCTGGATGCAATTTGCTGAAATTTCACTTTTCCAATTCTGATTTTAAAAAAATTGTTGCCTTCTGCCTATCCACGATTTAAGAGCTCTCTCATGAAGTAGATATATAAATACATATATGTATGTATTCGCCAAACTTTATTTTATGCCATGTAATTTCAATTTATTCATGTAACTTTCATAAAACTCTACAATTAAACGACTATCAACCACAATAGGATCTTAATTGCACAACAGTATCATACTAAACAACAACTTATAGTATATGCGTGCAACAGACGACGTAAAAAACAAAAAAAATATTCAACCCTCACAATAGTGGGCGACGAAAACTGATAAAATCCACAACACTGTGGCAGGAGCACGTCGCGAATAAAAAAAGGAGAAAAGAGAGGCGAAGTGGCGAGATTGCGTGCACGGTCCGGTCGTGTTTACGAAGGACATTGCCCGTAGCGCAGCGGTCGCGTCGGATAAGGCGATCGGTCGGGCGCGCCGATAACTAAGATAACATAATCCGATTACCATCCCACAAAGGAACGTACGCGGGCTTCGCCGTTCACCCAAACTGCGGGGGGAGCCAGCAAACGCCGAGCAAAGGTTCACGGCGGGGTAAGCTGGTTTCATTGCCCGTTTTTATTGAATGGCGACAAGCAGTGCCGTTCACGGGAGTTCTTTGTAGCGGCCGAGATACATGTACACCGTGAATAAGGATTTCTCGATAGAGTTTGGGGGCACGCTGAGCAAACTCTAATCAGTGCAGTTCTTTTCAGATTACATTGTTCGCTAATCCTATTAGAGGTATCGATATTTTAATATTATATGGTCGTAGGTGCTTAAATTCATAAACATAATATAGTTTGACATATTGTGGACCACATTTTATTTTGCTAAATGTGTCACATGTGTTGATTTAGCTCAGGGTTAGACATACGAGTGCAGCTCAATGTCGGGCCGGCTCAAGTTTTATTTGTCC
This sequence comes from Oxynetra stangelandi, assembly GCA_018239345.1. Taxonomy (NCBI): domain Eukaryota; kingdom Metazoa; phylum Arthropoda; class Insecta; order Lepidoptera; family Hesperiidae; genus Oxynetra; species Oxynetra stangelandi. Next base: position 8,493 of record DVPR01000384.1, read on the forward strand.
AAGTATTATGTAGCTTTCGTCAGCGCCGAAAGTGTGTGCATTATGCAAGACGACTTTCTTTATGTGCAAAACTATTGCGAATATTTCGGTACACTCTTGCCGAGTTCGGACAATCAACGTTGCCATCTCTACTTTTGAATACAAAAAAATGCGTATTTTATGTTTATCGTTCAATATCATTATGCTTATTGACATTCAAATGAGTATATAATACTCATTTAGTTAGTTATTTATTAGTTATCCCACCTGATGGAAAGCGGGATGCAGCCTAAGATGAAGCACGCTTGCCTAGAAAGTGCCTATTCACTCTTGACGTGAATAATTCCAGGTTGTATGTATCGGGAAAAATAGATTCCGGCAGAGAATTCCACTCTTTCGTAGTCTGTAGTAGAAACGAATTAGCAAAACGGTTCGTCCTGTACTATTATGAAATGGGAATTGTCGCTTGGACAGCCAGAATGATTACCTTCCGTTAATGATACTTTTAATACGAATGCTTACTATAATTATAATTCGAAATATTCGAAACTAAACCTAAACTACTTACCGTTTTTCAAATATAGCAGAAATAGTCCCTACATAAAGCGCTAATAGACTAAGACATGTTTCATATTCAACAAACGATGAATCTGAATCCACAATCAGTACATTTAAGATATTATTATAATAACATATTTCCAATAATTGCTGCTCGAATAATCCACACTAATAAACACGTTTAACGGGACAAACTATCAAGTGATAGGAGGAAACATTATAATAAATAACAAAGTATAATTAAATGCGCGATCCCTTCACTGGGGGTTGAAGTAAAGTAATACCAACAAAGAAACAGTAATTATCTATACGACAATAGTTTCGACCACGCTTGCGACCGAAGGATGTGTGCCCTACTAAATGGCGTATTAATAGCATTAATAAGAGTTGACCTACGTATTATGGCAACTGAAAAACGTTTATTTAAAATACGTTTGAGTTTTTCGAGAGCAATGCAATGTTTCGGTAGTATCATCAGAACTTTTTGTGCTTTCTGACTACAGTATTATTTGCATATGATGAGATCTTGAAGGAAGTTACAGAAGAGTCAACGTGGTCGTAGAAGAAAATAGTGGTCGTGTAACAAACGGGAATGGACGAGTGTTTGAGGGTACCGCCAAAGTTTTTCATATCGTCAGAGACAAGTTCACTAGTTGGAGAGGTAATATAAGTAGAGATTATTTTTCCTGACACATTTAACATCAAGTAACTTAACAATAGACACTTAAATGCAGGACGCAATAGCTCTAATAATAACCCGCCCTCATCTTATCTAAATAACAATAAAATTAAATACTAAAAATACACCAGAGGAATAGTTATCTATACAATGTATCTTTCACGACCAGCGAATGCTAAATTCAAGAGCGACATTCGCGTCGCATGTTTTTCGGTATAGACGTCACTGAGTCACATGGAATTCGATAAACCTAAAAATAACATACCAGATATATAATATTGTTACCGTCTTATAACAAAGGGTGGGCGTAAAACTAACAAGAGCCCCCTCGCTCCTTATTAACGGTCCGACGAAACTGTTGCCCCCCTCTAATACGGCAGAAGTTATGCCCCTCTATCGAAATAGTATATTGATTACTCATATCCATTTCTCGTGCCTTACGATATTTCACGTCGATTACTCGCCGATCAGCCAACGGTGTTAACGTAAATGTACCGTTGTGGCTCGCTCTCTCAAATTTACGAGATGTTAGCTATTATTTTTAGAATCATTAATCGATTGTTATAAATACTTTATTTACTTTATTAACAAAGAAATACATAAGATGTCTTTTAAACGCAGATAACATGTACAGAATAAATAAATATGTGTTTGTGATCCAAAACTCATTACTCATTTTAATTTACATCGCAAGTGTAAACGGCTAACGTTCTAGTAATTGTGAGAACATTTTAAAATAGAAATCAATTATATATAAATTAATAAAATAATTTTAGCGAATGTCCTTCCTTGTTTTAATAATGACAGTACTGACTAATAAAATTATTCGTAACAAACATTCGTTTAGGTATACATGCAAAATAATTAATGTTAGCAGTAGCAGTGGCATGCAATAGATAAAAACAAATACCGATGCCCATAAAGTTAAAGTTCACACTATAGTAATTAGTTAAATTATTAATTGGCGAGCGGTTACAAGTGTTATTAATAAATACATTTTGCAATAGCAAAACAAAAACCGGGATATCCGCGCTATCATGCGTGGCGAAACTAATCAACTAATTAGCTATCCATACATGTATATTTAAAAGACTAATGAATCTAGTGTCCGTCAAACATGGTCACCTGGTCACCTGGTCACCTGGACATTGTATGACAGCACAAACTACTATATACAGAACATGAAGTGCTTTTCTTCTTTATTTTCATTATATGAGACAATACTCTAACGTCACATGACGCACAAACATTAAACACACACAGTAATTAAACATCAACCTACAATTTAAAATTGTGATTCGTCATAGCACGTCAAGTTTTCACTTTTCACAACAAACCATTAACTTAATTATGGTAACGGTGGGTGCAATTCAAAACATAAAAGTCTCACGCGAAATGGACAATTTATTATTATGATTAATGCAAAAATGTTGTCAGGATGATCGCAATGTCATGGCGTACTGACATAAAAACGTACGACTGATAGTAAATTAAATTATCATATTAACTTCAATATCACGTGTGGTGATCATATTAATTAAATTTAACTCTTTTTGGGAGCAAAAACAAGTCGTTCGTGCACTGATATTAATACACACAAATTATATGACAATTTAATTTATATTATAAACTTAAAATTTTATTTTATTTTAATTATAAGTTAATTACACTGACTCTCCAACTTTCACTATCCGGAGAGCCACTCGCCATAAGAAAAACATTTACAAACCAATATATTAATGGTTACATACATACATATACGAAATTTCACGAAACAACCGACAAATTACATGACAATATGAGACTTAATTGATCGAGACAATAATAATATAGGCTTGTCATTCACGGCGGGGCGTCCGTTGTGTAAAATAAATTTAAAAAATATAATTTACAAGCTTAACACAAACATAACTATTAATTAATAAACTTATCCTCACTTATGTCGTACGTAATAAATCCAAGTAGAGCAAAGCGGATCTAATGAAATACCATGCGGTCTTTGTGTAACCAGAGCAACCTTCACCTTTTCGTGGATAACGTTTTCCGCATCAACCTTCAGTGTATTGATCACTAGTTATATTCAAATTTGCAAACAATATACTTAACAGTGAATCATTGGTTTTGATCAAAACTTACCCAAAACATAAACTACGGTTTCTTATAAATTGTATCTGTTAAGTGCGTTATATTCATGCTTGCATATATGATAATTAAAACATGGTATTTATGTAAATCTATGCTCGTGTACCTACTATATATGCCTTCTAACATATCTTTAACATGTCCATATCTATGTATAAATATATAAAAGATGATTACACATATGTATGTATATTTCTAAAAGATGTATTCATATGTATGTATTTATCTAAAAGATGATTCACTTGAAAGTAAGAGTCGAGATTAATCGACTACTGAATAGGTAGGTGGCATCAAAAACTTTTTTTGGTTTCAAATTTTATTTGTAGACTCTACACGGGGAACACACATTAAATTATTTTAAACGCAACGTTGAAAAATAAATAAAAGCCAAAACAAAAGAGAACTTATTTATCTGTTTATTCGAGTATTAACAAGAGCTGATAACGTAGAAAGAACAAAGAATCTTTGTGACGGTAGGTAGTCTATTTAATATTTTTCACATCGAATCCCGGGAGCAGCAGCCGCCTCCCCCCGCCCCGGCCAGACCCCGCCGTGGCGTTCGGGGCGTTTTCGCTTCGATAACACTTTAATACTGCACGGAGTAATTTGCTCGGCGGCAATGTACGAGCATGTACTTACTACACAGGAATATTCCCTTAATCGCTAAATTCGAAATTCATTGGAAAAAAAAGATCAATTCATTTCATACGTTCATGCGGTTTAGTTTAAAATTTTACTTTTCAGGTAAGATATGTTATGTACCTATATAGTAGTAGTACTTAATTGTCATTGACGTTTTTCTAAACGTGAATATTTAACAAATGTCGTTTAAATATGGCATAGTAATGTTACAATTTATTTGTCATTTATGTACACATTTGGCTTCCCCTATTTTAATACTGACTCGTTGGTGTAATGGTTAGCGATCTTGAGTGATGCGCCGGGGTTCGTGGGTTCGATCCCCGCCCAGAACAAATATTTGTGTGTTGAGCACAAGTATTTATTCTGCGTCTGGATGTAAATAAAAAGAATATATCTATAAAAGTATATATTCACATCCATATAAGTAGTTACCATACCCCAAGCATTGTTTAAGTGCCTCCTTTGGGTTCAGACGTGTGTGGAACTGTCCTAAGATATTATTATTATAATACTAGTTATTTTGACCTTACCTTTAATTATCAATGTATCTTTATACTTTATCTTGATCTTTAAACTTTAAGTTCAACACCACATACGAAATTTCTATATTTCAATAATAAGATACCGGAGTTCAGTTCGTGCGCGTATAGTGTGGTAACGCCCTCTGACCGTATTGGCATATCGTTGTATCTCACCACGATCTTGTCTACGCGATTCACTTTTAAAGTGTCAAGCTTAATGGCCAATAAAAATCCCTGGCACGTGCCGATGGTCCGTTCACATTGGATTTCATGAATATAATGGTATGTAAATTAAATTTCAATTTCTCATAACGAAGCACGGATCACATAATATGAATCAATATTTATCGACGTTTTCATGATTTCTCGCCTTCTATTACTTTTTTGTCGAACTCTAATTGGCCATTCCATTATTTTATATTCATTTGATGAGAAAGTGAATGGTCGCAGCTATTACCGACGATAAGAAGAAGAATTTATACTAAGTGATTAACTACACTTTTGGATCGTTAATATTTGTGTATTTATCAGTAAATATTTTACTACATTAATAATGGAATCTCCTCGAATTTACACTGTTGCAGGAGATACCTTTGAATAACGGTCGGTCGTAAAAATGTCGTAAAGTTGGTATTAAAGGTAGGTAAGTAACTTAACCAGTTATAGACTAGTGGCATAGAATTCAGCTCTCACACCGGGGGTTCTGGGTTCAAATCCTGGCGCACTCCTCTTTCTTTACCATGTGCGTTTTAACATTAAATATCACTCGCTGTACCGGTGAAGGAAAACATGGAGAGGAAACCCCAACACCTAGGAACAAAATCTAAGGTGTGTGAAGGTATGCCGACCCGCACTGGACCAGCGTGGTAGACTCTGGCCTAATCCTTCTCATCCAGAAAGGAGAGCCATATCCAGCAGTGGAACGATAAAAGGATCGCTGACAAGGAAGATGATTATGATGAAATAACTTACGTAAATAACAGTTGAATGAAGACAAAACATCAAGTTGAATGACGCCAGTGATTACGCCGTATTGTGTTATAAAGGGAAGTCCATCATGTACACATAATATAATTATAACATTGTAACACGACGAAGATCGGTGCACGTCTATCACTTATAATCTAAAGTTGCGTTCAGATTGTGAAATGAGAATAGTCTGTTATAATAGGCAGAGGATCCGATCGAGCCACTGCGCGCTGCAACAATGGTGGGTATTTCACGTGATGACGTCACAATGGCACCGTGTAACGATGCGATGTGAACGGCCCGCGGGAATGACACGGAGTGCGTGTGTAAGTCAGCTCGATGGGTCATCAGGTCTCATTTATGCCGCACGCCCACCGCTCA
>DVPR01000385.1:0-14355 GCA_018239345.1 Oxynetra stangelandi
TCTCTTCATACACACGCGCCGGTTTCGGAGGCTCTTGACTCCCCCATCAGCCAATAAGTTGATACTTAATACTGCAAAATTAATATAACACTGTGACGGGTAGATTTAAATCATTAACATCTGCCAGTTAACTGCAGTACGAGGTATGACTGACGGCGTTTGAGCGTAGAGACCTCGCGAGCAGTGACACGGCGCGGTAGAGACGTCGTCGATCGTGTGCGCGGCGGCTTTGATTTCACCCGCTCGGACAGGTTGTGGGACCGGTATGCGCCGAGGCATACGGCTCAGCTTAATAAAGCGCGCACTTGCTCGCTACTTTATTACTTTTTTTTTTCACCCATAAATAAAAACGCTTTCAAGAAAAAACAATTTATACTTTATTGAGTCTGACGATCTCGTGCCCGCAGCGTGGCCGCGCCGCGGTTTTTTGTCGGAGTTCAATTGCTCTCTCGACACGTTATCATATTCAATAATCCTCGACGACGCTACATTTTGCGGATGAAGATGCGACGAACGGTTAACGTTTCGAGCGATCAAGTATCGAACTTTATGTAGAATTAAATATGAGAAGAGATACAGATAGAGTTGAATGAGAAAATGTAGAGGTGAAAAATATGATTTGTTTTCTTTGAATATGATACTTATTTAATTACCGTTCAGAAAGAGCAAACATTAAATAGTTTGAAATTATTAAAATTTGGCTATTCATAAAAGTCAACTCCAGTATGCAAAAGTATGCAATATATGTGATTCGTGCTCAAAAAACACAAGATTTAATATAAACGTGCATCTTTTTAATAGAACAGTCCAATAATTACCCGAGCTTTATTTGAACGAACTTCAAAAAAGTAAATTAGCATACCAACTGTCCGATTATTACATTTCGAAAAAGCTTAAGTAATATGTTTAAATGTTTTAAAACGAAATGTGATTATAAATTTCTTGAAATTCACAATAATTTTACACTTGGCAGCACTTCTTTGTTTATCAAGTATTAAAATTAAGGGACCCACGCGGACGGATGCTGAAGCTCATTTTTTAAGTAGTTAACATACAAGTATAGTATATGCAAATAAAGTAACTTATTTATCACTATTTCTTAAAGTCGCGAGAAGGAAGACTTGGCAGAGGCAACATTTTCTTCCTGTTTTATACAATTAACTAACGACTTATTTAAAAACAAGATCTATCGTGAAATATTTATGCAAGAGCTGATAGCGATCGTATATACAGGATAATTTGCCTTACAAAATTAGTCTTTAATTTATAACACGTAAATTGATAACAATTTTTTAAGCATACAGTTTACGAATTAAAACTTTTAGAACAATTTAGCTGGCGTCTACTTAATATGTATATGTACATTATAAAAATCCCCAGACATATTTTCCGTGGATATATAACCGGGCTAATATTTCACTTCTATATTAATCTATTTTCGTCATTAAAAATGCTTCGTGTAAAATCATTTTAGTTGCAAGCCACGTTCGATGTATGAAATCCCGTATTATATTTGCTTTCAAGTAAATCTTTCTATAAATGTACAAAAAGATACGTCAGGTGGTATTAGCCACATAATGCGTATCGAAAGTCAGCCCACAAAGACAGTGACGAAATCCCTTATCTCCCGAACCCATCGTGTATAATTATTATTTACACTATTTATAAGTTACTATACCCGAGCGTGGCCCACGCAGTGCGTAGCGCTCGTAGGCGTCGCGCGTGTTCTGTGACGTCACGACCCTACGAGCCGCTACGACAGCTACGTCCTGCGTCACAACCCAAACTCAATTTTCTGCTCTATATATACGTACATCCATATGTATAAGTAAATCCAACAAGAAATGCGAAGGGCTGGGTTGAATATTGTTCGTAATATATTGAATTAAGTATATTATAATAAATTTTACGTTGTATAAAATAACGGCATCCCATTCAAATCTACTCATTTATTCTTAATCATTTTATATAAGAAGTTGATGATTTCAAGCAACCGGTCTTTAGTAAATCCTTTGCGAAATATACTTAAATTTAGAAGGTGACTCTTTGATAGGTAACATCGTGATGTTACTAAAACGTAACATAATAATTGTTCGTCATTAATTCGTCGGAGCAGACCGAGTTACATAAATCACAATGACGACTACCAGGAAACAACGTTTAATTATAGGCAAGTAGCTTGTCAACCGTAACAAAGTGAAAACTTGTAGAAAGTATCAAAGAGTATGTCACCGAAAAAAAAATTGTAAGTAGGCGGTAATCGTTAAAAAACGTGTGCACGTATGTATGTGTGTATGTGTTAATGTTAAAGCGGCGAAGAATATTATATTCTGGGCGGCCGTGGCGGGGACATGGAGACGCGTTCCACGAAATGTCATGGATTGTCATTGTGTTTTCAAATTGTCTTTCAGTTGATGTACTGAATACTGGTCCGGTATAGACACTTGTCTCAGCACCGCCAAGGAGAGAGTACGATTGTGGATTTGTTGAACTTAACGTGAAATTAATGAATAACTAGTCATATTTCGGCAGTGATAGCCTAGTGGTTACGAATGCAGCTCTCACATCGGGGGTCTTGATTCAAATCCTCGCGCGCACCTCTTTCTTTACAATGTGCGTTTTAACATTAAATATCACTTTCTGTAACGGTGAAGGAAAACATCGTGAGGAAACCTGCACATCTTAGAAAAGAAAATCTGAGGTGTGTGAAGTCTACCAACCCGCACTTGGCCGGCGTGGTGGACTATGGCCTAAAACCTTCTCATTCCGAGAGGAGAACCATGTCTAGCAGTGCACCGTTCAATGGGTTGATGATGTTGATGCTGATGATTTCTGCAGTGGCGATTGTTAATTTTGCAACGCTCTTACATTTGGTATATAATTACTATTATTATACTATTAACTATTTACAGTTTATAAATTTTTCAGCGTGGAATTTTATTTGCATTAACTTTTCACTTCGAATACCGAACAGAGATGATTTCACAAATAATATAAGTTTTTTTTTCGCATCGAATGGACTCGAATGATTATGTAGAAAATTGTATCGTGCTTTATTTTTGTTAACTAAGTGGACTTATCTTATATAGTTTGGTGTTTAATCTTTGATTACAGCATGTTTACTTACGTCGCTGAAATTTACTGGCCACGAGGCGGTCGTGCCTCGTGCTGCAGTGGTTTCCATTTTAAGACGATAACATCACTGCATAAGTGTATAACGCCATGTAAAATTTGTCACAACTTGCTTTTGTCAAATGGTACATATGTATAGACGAAGCCAACTAACCCACCCGGCCCTAGTCTTATAAATCTAATTCATTGATCTGGCGCCTAGGTTCAGTTTTATTCCATAGTTTACCTTAAATACTCTATATTTCTCAGTTTAATTTTAAAATTTCCTTTTACGAACTTTACTTTTTTGTCACTGGCAATTTAATTTAAAAATTTCGACATATTATTTCAATTATATACTTTTTCAGTTCCAGGCATTTGCAAAAGTACTTGTGACTTATTTAAAACCTAATAAGAAATATTAATTGGCAGCGATCATTTAGTAGCTTAGATATCAATCTCCCACTCTAGGTTTTGGTGTTCAACTACTGGCATGCGCTCTCACTGTATGAAGTCATTTTCGGTTTTGATACTTGCTATGCAGATTACTTTCTATAACAGTGAATGGAAATTATTGTAAGCAAACCTATACTCCAGAGTTCTCCATAAGTTTTTCCTAGACGTATGATATTTTTCAACCCGTTTTAGTCAGCCTGGTACATTTGACCATATCAGTTGTCATTCTGACAGGACATTCATGTCTAACATAAAAAGACAAACTGAAAGGTGATGTCGATGATGACAAAAGAGCCTAAAAAACGTGTCAGGTGACAATGAGTTTTGCTGTCAGATTGATATTTTGTTCTATACTTTTTTAAATGTTTTTTTAAGGACACGAATTGTCCAATATGGTTACCTATCGGAGGGATTATGCGCTGATTTGCCAATCTTAAAATTTTGCGATGTACTAATTTGAACATAGCCGATTGTGTCGGGTAAGTGTTACTTAGCTTCAGTCGTGACTGGAATTCAACAGAATGTAGATCTAAGTAGAATGCCTCACTGCTATGTAATCAATTGGATTGATGTTTGCGAGTACCAACTTTCTAAAATCTTAATTCACTACAAAATAGACTTCTTTAACATTGTATGAATGATTGACTCCGCGATTGTGTCTGTTGCTTTTTTTATTATAAAATTGACTTTTACAATAATTATTGCATTAATTTGATTCTTGAGATTAATTATACGCGAAACGCTTTCGAAATGAAAAAGTATTATCTCTCTCATTCCGAGTGGAGTAGTTGAATGTTTCAATCAGTGGACATAATTTAATCGCTTCGAATATTCTAAGTCGTATACAACAATGTCACTAACATGTCACTAATAAACTATAAAAGCTCGACAAGAAAAACCAAACTTGTCGCAATCAATTCTCTTTGTAATGGGTACAGTTCTTTAGGTAAACATTCTTCATGATAAATGCTTTACTTACCTGTCGCGACCGCGGCGCGCGTTTCAATAATAACCGTGATATTGCAATGATACGGACTGGAAAAACTCGTTCGGCGGATGTCGATATCCTTAAAGGCTTACAACTTAGTATTCGTCCGAAACAACTCTTTTGTTTCTGTTGAACGTACATTGCGTAATACATTGGAAAGTCATGAAAGCTTTCGAGACAAATTGGGCGATGTATACCGGGCATGTCGGAACTTGTAATGCACATTTGGCCGCAGTTGAGAATACAGCAATGGTAGTGCGATGCCAGTGAGCGGCTTTCATTCATGCCGCCCCCGGCTACGTTCCTCGCGAGATCTCATCTTCCAATTACCGGCTGCGTTCGTACACTCTACTCGGCGATTTTTGTAATTGTAGCCGATAGTGTTGATATTTCCATAAAGTGCGACAGCGTTAAGAAGTTGTGAATTTATTGATTCCGATACAACCTTCATTACAAGCGATAACATATAGATGCCATTAATCATAGATTCGTTCGTAATGTTAACTTTGAGTGGGACGCATCACGGAGATTAAGAAGTTGGAGAGGTGTTCGTTGAAAGGATAATCGCCCACTTGAAGAGCTGGGTGGGTGACATCTTCAAAGCTTCAGTGGCGGGTATGTGCGTGACTTATTGGAAGCATTTCGTCATAAGTGAGTATTTTTGAGGGCCGGTCGCCGAGGCGTATTGTACTGTTGGATTACACAAACTATACTGAGCGCAATCGCTGAACGTTTCACAATCGCGGGTTCGCCGACCGACACCAATACCTAAATTAATTTTCTTTTCGGGCCCGCGTCGCGTTGCTCATTGTTCAATTTGTAACTCTGATTTTGGAACGCGGACCATTCGCTTGGTGACACAGATTTGCTTTCGAGATGGACTCTCACTAATCTTCCGCTCACACACGTACACGTCTTCACTTCAATGTTTTTTTTAATATAAATAATACCTTTTCCTTATGAAGGCACTGAGTAATTTATTTATTTTATAATAATAATTGTCCTTCTGTATGCATATGTTACATTTTTCTCCTCAGTTGTAAAGTTAAAATAACGCTATTATTGAGGTAAAATAAATGGCAAGCATTCTTCCGGATATTAAATGTTTGTTCACTGCAAAACGGATATTAGTCGCACATGTGTGGTTACCCTAAGTGATAAGGGCCGAAGCTCAAAAACGACATGCGATAAATGCGATGCTAACAATTGCGAGTTATTTGGACGCTTCCTAAACAGTGGAGACGTGTTCGCTTCGGGCATTTATGCGATCTGTCGGCGCACTCGTTGACTACTTTAATTAGTTCCCGAAGAACCAAGTAGGTGAGACATATTTAAATAATGACAGCTATGACTTTTTAATGTTCTTTATTGAGATTATTTAATCAATCAATCAATCAGTCGTCTTGGTTCGTTAAATCACAACGCATCGGCTTTGTGTTTCGAGCCCTCATTACAACCCTTGATGTGTTAGAATCAAGGATTTTGAGTTTTTTGTATCTGAAAATGGTTTGCTTTTTTATATTTAAATAGCATATACAATTAGCAAAACTTCTGTAACCACCCCAGAATAAGATAAATAGTTCAGTTTGAGGTCAGTTGCAGATGTCTATGGCGATGCGGCAACTTGCATGCTGCATGTCCGTTTGCCACTGACCTCAAATAAAAAAAAATACATAATGTATTATTTTAATTTGACCATTACAATGTCAATACAATATTGGTTGTTGACTAATTTGTGTCCTCGTGTATAAATCTCGTTGCGATTTCTTGTTCTGTGTGAGTGAGTCACCGGGGTCCAATGTTTTGTTTAAATCAGAAGCCAGCCTCAAGTATGAAACGCGTAATGGTACGGTTAAAACGAACAGCGTATAACATGATGCGGAATAAATAAAATCAACCCGAATGACCTTTGAATTTCTTAAGGCTGTATAGGAATTTGTGTATTGAACTGTCTCATATAACAGTATTTCAGTGTTTACCGTCCCATAAGCTCTACGTACAGGATAGCAAGAATTTATAATTAAATAAATTTATCCTTCGAATATCTTGCTGGTGGAGTATGAAAACTTAATTACCTTATGTGGCTCAGCGGCATGACGACGTTATGCCAAAGTTAGTCATACATCTGGTTTTACATTGAAACCTTAACTGTATTAATATAATGAAAACATGTAATAGCAAATCATAGTTATGCAGTTTACTTTTTTACCTAATATATAAATAAATGCGAAATAGTTTTAGTCGTACTTGATGTAGGTATTAGTCGCATTGCGGTAAACACGTGCGGCTGCGGCTCGCGTTCTCTGTATCAAAAACTTCTAATATCATTAGAATGACAAGACCTACCTTCTCTTATGTAAATTGATGCATATGCATATAAGTAACATGCACTGAAACCATTTAAAAAAATTTGTTTATCTATTCTTTATGCTAGCGCTTATTCTTTAAAGAAAGTTCATGTTTTACCGAGGGTAGGTGTATTTTTATATGTATTAGATATACACACACGCACATATATATATATATATATATATATATATATATATATATATATACATACTCCGTGCCCTCTGCCTACCCCGCTAGGGACCTGGCGTGATGGTTGTTTATTTTATTTATTTATTAATTTATATATTTATACATATGAATGGCAGGCCGCAGCGACTCGTCTCGGCTTTGCACTCATTAGGAAGTGGCCGACAGAACTACGACAACAATCACTTGCCGGTGACCGCAAATACATTTCGTGTATGACCACGTCGGCCGTCGGCGCAGCGAGCACTCGGTGGGACATTTTACGAGTGTAACTGTAACAAGGTCGGTTACCGTTAGGGCCGCCACCTCTAGGTGATACGCGAGACATACTGTTTTGCTAATCCTAACACAAGTGTATTTGTGTATAACTCTAAAAAAAAGGTGTGGTAGCTTGATGAAATCTGAGAGAGTACTTTTTGGGTTCAAATCGATTTAAATACATTTATTCTCATAAAGACTTACATTAGTCACTTACATGAGAACTTTAAAAATAATAACAAAAATACCTAAGTGGTAATTTATTTGTATATATCTATGTTTACATGTACCCTATGTAGTTTATCACAGTAAGGGCGCTGCTTAGTTTTGTGTTCTATGAACGTGTAATGAAATATTTTTCAAAGTTTTTTTTTATGTATTTTTTTATTCATGAGAAATTACTTGAATTCAATTCATAACAAATATCAATTATTTGTAATTAAAAATAATTTATTTAATTAAGAAAATTACATTGTAAAAAAGACGCCTCAGATTCGGTAAAACTGAACTAAAAACCAAGTATTTTAAACTGAAACCAAAGCTTCTATAATAATTTTAATACTATTAAAACATATGAACAATATGCTAGTGTGTCTGTTTTTTCATGAGTGTTTTTCTAGGACGTCATCGGAAATCAATTACTCTTACAACTGATGAGGAATGCGGATTATCCCAATGAAACATCTGTAATTCAGTATACAAAATGATTTTATATCATAAGATGTTTATCAAGGGTTTACACAGAATATTTGTTTAGTATTTTTTTATTGATGTATATAAAGAGTGGAGTTAATGATAAATAGCATTTTTTACCATTTAATTCAGGTGAAGATCTACAAATATCGTAAGTTAATATTATTCTCAAATTTTAAAACTGAGGACTCAATGGTGATTACTATATTGTTCGATATCCTTATATGCCGCATCGGATGTGGCAACTCTAGCTACGGGCCACTTCTGTTATTAAGAAGTTATTGCTACTCTACCTTATGATCAAAATGAAGAGCCATAATGGAGTCGAATGTCCGAGTGAAGGCTTCTACATTGATTTTAATATGTAACCTTTGGAAGCAAGCCGAAGAATGTTTGACATTGTTATAAAGTGGCTTACTTAAGGACACTCAAGTTTTTGTAAGTTTATTATGTTTTATATAACTCCAGTCGATTCGTATATTGCCTAAAATATCTTTTGTCAGTATATATGAGAATTTTATCGCACACGTAGATTCTTAAGTGTTATGTACAAGAAAATTAATATTGAACAATGTATAGCGATAAACTATTGACAGGCGGAAGTAACTTTTCTTCTCACAGATTTACAATTAATAATATAATTCATTCATTAAACTATTATATACATGATAGTGGTAGTGATTGTAGTAGTACTAGCTCTACTATTTATGACTAGAATTACGTTAACGTACGATTCACAAACACAAAAAGGAATTCTAGGATATTCAATAATTTTGATTCAATGATTTAGATACGCTTCAATGATTTAGATATAAGGAATTTTAAGTAAAAATAAATCCTCAATCGAAGTGATTCTTATTATAACCGCTTCTAAGCACCCAGTAATTCGATGTAAAAATATAAGCAAATTAATCAGCCTACGTTCACAGTTTTATTTACATGCCGACGAAAATTTAGATATTTCTCAGAAAACTGCTGTCCAAACGAATAACGATTCGGGTATAACAATAGATTTTCCAAGAATCGAGCTTATTGTTTAACACGGAAGTACGTTTGAAATCCTCGAAGCGTGCGATTTACGGCGAGCGAGCTGATCTCGCCGCCGTCGGCCGAGCCACTCCGCAAGGAACGATCGAGCCGCGCTTGCGATATTTAGACCATACGTTGCCCAACCAACACGCCGACTGCACTGAAACAAGTCGTTTGCCATTGAGATATGGAAACACATGTGAAACATATGTTGTTGTTGTTGCTTAATACGTATAATCTAAAATACTCGATTAGTTAAACCACGCGTTAATATCAAGTACTAAGTAACATTCCATAGTACAACATCACCCAGTCGGTACATGTAACTTCAACAGGAATTCTTATCCAATACAATTATGTTACTGAGTAAAATTTATGTTAAATATTCGATAGATATCTTCTAAATATACCAATTATCTCCACCGGTTAACTTCGATGCATTATATTCATATTATACTCAATACTTATTATACATTCAATATTTTAGACCGTTTCTAGTTGGTAGAGTCTATGCTCAGACATAAATAGGTCAAGTCAAATAGGAGAAGTCAACACCTTTTTCATAAATCACCTGCTCGCTATTATACTCTTCCATTTGCGTATGAATGTATGTATATACATATAAAACTCATTCAGCGAGGCGAGAAATTATCTATTTAATTTAACTGACAACTTATATATAGGTACAAAAGCCTTGTAAAGGTATATGTATGTGGCCGAATGAGGTGTATGGGATTTATCTTATCATATGTGCAACAGTTACGTGGCATCGCAAGGAGGTCTGCACTTGCGACATTTAGACTATGCCTTACGTAACGTCGCCGAGACGGCATCGGTACGCTCTCAGCCTACGTGATTAGGTACGTAATGTTTGTTGCACGCAAATTATATCCAATTACTGTGTATATGTATGTATTTTCAAGCAAAATAATGTTATCGTTTTGTAATATTTCATGTCTCCCAACCCGTATTTTAGTTTGCGTTGGGTACTTGAACTCGATAGCCAAAAGCTGTGTTAGTGCAAGAGAAACGTAGTTGCAAATACAATGATAGTATCTTCTGCCTGTAAGTAAAACATAATATATGTACATTTTTCATTTAACATTTCATATATTTACTATGTTCGATTATTTCGATTGATATTGTTAATTATTCATATCAAATATATGCACGTACTATCACGCTGGTGCTAGCCGCAGACTGTAGCGGTGTTTTAACTGACTGACTCGTTTGACCCAATCACTGAAAACATTAAGGCGCATAATAGCGCGTTATTATTATTAATTTGTAGACGCGTAGTAGCATCAAGTGTCCGTCATATCTCACCTTACGGGATGCCTTTCTAAAGGTTACGAGGTCAAGACAATACTAGGCCGATCAAGATAAAATTTGAAACTTAATTCACCAATTCAATACAACTTCAACAAACAATCGGTGAACGCGCTAAATTGTATGCGCAGTGCGGTGTGGTATTTAATATTTATATTGTTAAGTTCTGTACTAGCAATGTTCCTGTTACATGAATGCGATGTGCGTCAACAATCCGTATCCATTGTTACATGCGCCGGCGCAGCCGCCCGGTCGCCGCTCGCACTGAACAAACGGAGAAAGTTAGCTAGTTTTATTTGTGTCTACGTATTATCCACGCCGTTTCCTATTTCCCCACAACGTTCTGTAACGAAGAGGGCAGGAAACAGTTAGACAGTTGGATAGTCGCTCAATGGTCCATTGGGTTATCGGTTGCATCTACTTTGTTCTGAGTGCTAACACGATAATTGGTTGCTACGTTTGGAAATCTACCAACTCTAATATTATAGACACAGCTAACGAACATACGCTTTTTTTAACGTATTAAAAAAAAGGACAAAGACGGAAAAAAGTCATCAAAATTGAAAACAATGAGTCCTTGCTTACTTTACGAATAAAATAAGAACTGTTTTGCAGCACAAAGATAATGTGATGAAGAAGTAACGTAGGTTATATCAACTGAAACACAGATAGCGGGGTTATTGAACTATAGTATATGGAGTACATGTAAATAAAGAAATTAATGTAATAACTAATAACTAAAGTCATTGTCGTTGCTAGTAATCTGTTGAATACGCTTTGCTTCAATCGGTTACATATACATATCTGTCTTCGGTTTCGGATGTAAACCTTATCTGTATATTTATGTAATAAAATAGTTAATATTATTCATGGAAGCAAAAGAAAACGTGTGTTGAATATGTATGTACATTTATTATGTTGACAGGTGATAAGGCATACAAGTACATACACAATTCGCGATCACGTGAAGGTTTAATATCGCAATAACGGCATCTCTAACAAAGGCGAGAGGCAAGTCAAACGAAACCTGTAACTATTAGTGAACTTGTTTGTGGATTGGAGTTATTTATTGTGCAACGGTGCTCGATTAGACTACCTTCCACTGAGAGGTTTCATAGAACGATTGTTACTTTCATTTCAATGGTCGGCCGGTGCATAACCACTACCACGTGTTGGCACGGTCGGTTACGTCAATTTTGTATGCTGTCGGTTTTGTTTACGTACCTACGTGCGTATTATTTGAACTACGTATGCAATAATAGCAAGGTATATTTATAGAATTTTTTTTATTTTGTTTTATTATGTTCAGTAAATGCGAATTAGTAATACGATTTAAAAACAAATTCAATTATTAAATATTTTATGTTATATTTTTTTTTTATTAAAGAAAGATTTTTTTGTGTCATTTAAAGGTTTTATGTGTAGTGATTTAAATGAATTTTGTTAATTAGGCTCACATAAATTTATTTAATATTGCTGTACAAAAAAACATAATTGAACAATATTTGTTATGTGCGACATCGAAGCAATTTGCCTTATCACCTTTACGTCACCCGAGTGCGCTATGCGAATATGACGTAGGACGCGCACTCATGAGCTTCGTGCGTCTCTCATTATGTAATTAACTCACTATGCGGTAACACAACTGGTTTCCACGACTCGTGTATACCGATCGAGTGCAGTTCCAATCGGAATATTATAATAATACAATATAATATCATAATAGTAATAATATTAACATACAAAATCATAATCGCATTGATTAATATTTTTACAAACAAAGCTAACAATCGCTGAAAGACATAATCAATTTCCCAAACCAGAAACCGGCTCGAACCGGTTCTCTTACTTGTAAATGTCATTAAGCCGCGATTTATGTAGTGTGGTCTATATACATATTTCGGTGACTCCGTAGTAGGGGTCCGGTTCATATCCGTCGGGCCATACTGTATCCACTTCTCAATTATTGTTTATACATTCATTTGTCATTAGTCACGCTTGCCAATACTGACGGCATATTTGTGTTTGAACGGCTTTCTTCAAGGCCGACCGTTTCAAATAAATCGCTCATATACACGTGCCTCTATCCCCGAAGCGGTAATAACAATACATATGTTATTCGAGTGTGTACGAACTAAATGCATTTTAATTGTATTACAGGGAAGTAGAATCGTCTGTAATTGGAAAGGAAACGTAATTGGGTTTTTGATTTATGAATTTTCAATTGCTTCGTATTAAATTGATTAGAGTTTATACACAATATTATATTATATTATATAACAACGTAAAGATCTCATGATGAAATTATATACTATAATTATGTATGTGTATATACAATACGGTTTATGCAACAGCAGACTATGTTTTATGGCGAGCGATAGAAACAAATAGATTAAGTTAATTAAAATCATAAGCGTGCGGATACTATTATAGTTGGAACAGAGATTAATTAGTTTACTTTTAGCATTTAAATGCTTTAGTTTCGCGGTTCGTTTTTGACACCGAGTAGGGTGGCTGGTTTACGCCACAATCTAAAATCACACCCGGTGACATTGCAATCTGTCAAGCGGCGACACAGGAGACTGTTTCCACGGGCGTGCTCCTCTGTCGGCAGATCTGTTGAGATAATCAAGTTAAAGTGGCTACAATAAATATTTTAAAATTTTTACTGTTATAATTCGTTTGGAAACGATACATAAAAACGTTAATAATCCGAATTAATTAATTTATGAAAACATGAGGTATCTTGGACTAATGTGATTTAAGTGTAGTTATTATGACGAAGAATTAGCAGACCAGGCAGTTGAAAAGATCTCAGCCGCCTTCAAATAATGACTCATATATATTTACTGTGTCGGCTTCTGTGCTTTCAGGATAATGCATAGATACTTATTATAAGATGTATTGATGACAATTTCACGACATGAATATGGTAAATAATTCGAAGATACGTAATTTGCTATATCAAATGTCGGCACTGTGATGGATTCATATCTCACATTTTTTTAAATATTTACAATTTTTACTAAAATGTAAGTCATAAGGCTATCCATCTATATGCATTGCGTTCGCGCGGTTAGAGCACAAAATATAACCAAACGAGCTAGACAGGCAATGGACATGATTTCCAAGTCAGTTGCATAAAATACAGTGTTGAGTTGCAAGTGGAGTCGCGAGTGTCTTGGCGATTAGTCACTGAAACATTCCTCACGCGCCGATCCTCTGTGCGGGCCGTGAGCAACCGGGGACAGGACGATATTGGTGACTTGCTCCTCGCCTTTGTTTTTACACGGCTTCAATTTGGTTAAATGTACTCGCTCGAATGTAACGCACTAGTTGATTGCAGAGAGTTTAAATTGATAACGATTTTTTCATATTTTGTCGTAAATCACTGAGGACGTTCAGTCGGGCCTTGGGATTATTGTGTGGTATGAGTTCGTTAGTCTGCTTAAAGGATCCTTTATTTGTTACCTTGATTTTTATTAAGTAAAAGCGGAGAATATCACATCAAGACACCGTTTAATAAGGCTAATTATTTTCCTAGTAGTTCCTATAAAATATGGTCCTCATGGACCTCATGGTCTCAGACTCCCAGATCGTTTTTCTTGTACTCGGTTCTCTGCCACCGAGAAATAGTATGGGAGGAATGGTGTTACAATATGGTCTAGATTTCTTGTAATATTCCGTGTAAAGGAATGCATAGCGTTGCTTGCCGACAGAAATAAGCGCCAAGACGGGGCCTTTGCACTTGACCCCAGATCACTGGGTCATAGTTATTTATATATCAATAACTTGTTTGAGAATTGGTGGCCCGTTGGCGCAGTGCTTTGCGAATCTGCCCACTGAACCGGGGGGTTGTGGGGTTAATCCCCATTCAGGAAAAATATTTGTGCGATGACCAGAAATATTTGTTGTGTGTCTGGATGTGAAAACAAGTTTATTAAAGTCTATATTTT
>DVPR01000386.1:0-14351 GCA_018239345.1 Oxynetra stangelandi
AAAAGTTGTCAACCGAAGTTTGAGAGAAGTTTGGCTTTCTTCAGAGATTTTTCATCATCATATCGCACTAACGAAATTGGGTAGACTTTGGGAAGTTTCCATTAATTTGTTTGCGTTTTTTTATATCATTTTAGTGAAAAATGATGTTGTGTATAAATAGCTTTTTCTTTTTCTTGTTTCTCGTTCTTTTACTCATGTAAGAGTTTGTACTTATTGTCGTCATATGTCAGAATTCATTGATAAGCTAAAACTATCTCCAATGAACTTAGTGAGAATGCTAGGTTCGTGTCCATCAACTCCTAAATTTTATTGAGCGTTCATTTATGTTGACACAAGTAGTATGTGTGTATATTGTTTGTTGTTGTGAGTATTTTAGTCTTTAGTATTTTAAAGTTAATGAAAGAATTATGTCCATGTAAATTTTCAAAAAAATAAAAATATTAGACTATATATAATATATCGAAATCATAAAATAGACAATCCTGTGCAATGGTAACTAAACTGAACGACCGATAAACCACATACATACATATAAATATTTACTTACTTGTATATTTTTATACCAGCAGGACACAGAACGACGCATGTGCTCATCACACAAATATTAGTCCTGAATAGAAATCGAGCCCACGATTCCCTTATCAGCGGTTAAGATCACTAGTGACTGCACCTAAAACTCAACGTTATATTATTATTATTGTTATATTAATAAACCTCATGATACAATTTGTTTTTTTTTGTAGCAAACTTATTTTTCTTTTCCTTCGTAGTAATTTAGCTTAACAACATACTCGTATGTATCTATGGATATGCCGGTATGTGCGCCTTAACATAGATCACAATAAGAAACTGATGCACCTCCAACACAGAAGTTTACCAAAGGTTACCACCTTAACAGATATATCTTATAAAACTTTCCCCACAAGTTGCTCGCCTACAAGGAACAAAAACAATATAAGAAGGTCGACGTGAGACGAATAAAACGACGCGGCCAATAACAGTGTTTCCCGGCGGCCATTGCGTCGCTTATTTATTACCGAGTAATCTATTTTCCGGGACAGCGGTGGACAATAAACAACTATACATGTTTACTGATGTAGACATATTCAAAATGAACTTCACCAAGCTGAGATAATTGAAATGACCGTCTTGTTGTGCGAAGAACATGAGTACTTTGAAGTCGTGGGCGGTTAGGCAGCTAGGTTCATGTGGTTGTGGCTATTATTATTGATCTTTGAGAGGGCTGCAGATTGTTTATATCACAAGTTACCAAATTTAGGAATGATATCAACGATTCGGGCCTAAATTCAAGCTTAGAGGATACGTATACTGCACGGGTAGAGTTATTGAACTCCTATGGAGATCCCGAAGCCGCCTTTCATATGTTGAGTGGTTGCGAAAGGGATTTATTTATTTATTCTTTATATTTGAATGCAAAGTCGGAACTTAATATCAAATGAAATGTCGCACTAATCAATCCAGATGACGATGAAAATTTGGGGTTCTAATTAAAATTTTACTAAAACTAAATAAATAATAATAAAAATAAATAATGAGACTTAACTGACTAGAGAACTTTAAGTGACTAATGACACTGGCATTATCCAAACGAATAATGATTACTTGTGGTCATATTAATTTTTTATTATTCTGTACGAAGTTTACTTATCCACTACTCTGGGAATCTATATTCAATAAGTATAAAATTCGCAATCAAACCAAAAAAGATCTATGAAAATTTTCAAATATAAGGTTTGGGGAAAAGTACGTATACTTTTCGAAATAATTAAAATATTACTCTTTCTATCGTAGTTTTACATTGCTTAAAATACATATTTCAAATTATATTACTTAAATCTTGTTTTCAAAATGTTATCATAGCCGAAACAGAGTCTCCACAATCAACCGAAACAAGACAGGAAGATGGTTGACGTGCGAAGAATAAATAGGTGCGGTCAATAGGGCGGGGTATCGGCCGACGGCGTTTTTGGCTATCTTTGGATAATGAACAAGAAGGTGAATTGAATCATAATGTGTATTGCATTTAAAATGTATTGACTAATAAAACTATGCTAACTCAACGCGCCTATTTTATTTAGATTAAAAATTATGTGAACAATAGCTACAATTATAAGATACTCCGTTTGCTCTCTACTGAAGTATATTCGACCGTTTCGTGTATATTTGTCCATAATATCATAATCGCATATCTTGGTATAACGTCGCATACGGCCATTTGGGCCCAAACTAGGTCGAATAGTCTGTGGTACGGTAACTAGACTACTAATACATTTCTATACATTACATTACATCCAGACACAGGACAAAAAAATCTCATGCTAATTACGTAAATATTTGTACCGGGTTGGAATGGAGCCCACTACCCACGGATTTGTAGTTAGGCTAATAATGTACATTTCCTGTATATATAATAGATGTATGTACATACTTTTAATTTACATATATGTATATACCCTTTTTTGCGTCAGAAAGCAAGTACGTGCAAGAAAGCAAGTGGTTGTCATTCCAAAGATAAGTGACGAGAGTCGGTTCTGTGCAGCTCTGGCTCTGTAGCTGGTTTATTACATGATTTGTTATCTGCGATAACTGGACATGACAGAAATCAACTGGAAAAAAAAGTGCTATATATTAATTGAAATAGCACCAGCAGAGTCACCCAGGACCAGAATGCCAAAGGATTCTCGTTAAAACTGCCCTGACGAATGTAGAATTATTACGTAAATAGTTAATAATAACAGTAAAATTATAAATTTCATTATTGTCTCTTACTAAACCATATTTATTTAGTTTCAAGGTAATTCTTTAACCAAACTGAATGACTGGTCCACTTATTGTTGTGGATTAATAACTGGCTTATAAAGTAGATTACTAGCGCCATCCTCTGGGAAGTCTTATGATTTCTGTGGATTTTACAAAATGTTTTAAGTGCCGTTGGATGTCGCAATATTTAGGGTTAAACTATTATTTATTTATTAATACACTACTACAATAGTGTTAAAACAAGTATAAGGAACGCTTAGGTGCGTGGGAAGTCTCAACCTAATTGGGACCAGCAGTGATTTTATTGCTTCCAGTTATGTTAAGATGTTTGCATGGGATGTCGTGATTTCTTTCCTTGTTTCCTTGAGTGTCTTTTTTACCACAGTAACTGTGTTGTATAAGGGCATTTATTGAAATTTATGTTACGGTACATCTAAATTTAGAAGAATAAGTTAGCGGTTTAAATTTCAACTATCACCTCCTTGGAATTGGAATTTTAAATATGTATAAGCATCTGCCAATGTGGATTGAATTGTCCGGTTGATTGTCTGGATTGAAATAATATACGGTTATATGTATTTTAATAAGAAATTTAAATAATGCTTTAAATATATAAAGCGCTTCACATATACAAGTTACGAGGGCCCTGCATTTGGTTCTGGACTTGTGTATAATAAACTATTACTTTCTATGACTATAAGCAGAGTAAGCCCATTGTCAACAGTAACAGGATTGATGATGATGAAATTTAGTTTAGTCACCACCAGTCTGATATCCTACTGGATACGAATGAAATGTTTCAAAGAAGGTTTGCACCAGAATACAAAACAGTGGGAATTATGACCTCTCCTTGAGAACCTGGATGGGCACACCACATTGCAATGTCGATAATCAATATTCATTACATCGAAACAGTGCAATTACGTAACACGAGTTGAAAGCGAAAACACTGACTATCAATTGTTTTTTTACCACACGCAAATACTGATTAAACAATTGTTATATTATACAGTGTACTTTCATTCTCATCATTATGCTATTGTACCAATTGCCGCAATTTCCGACAATTGCATTTATATTGAGGCAGAAATTATGGTAGGCGATTGTAATAATGGCTTATCATTGTAAGTAGTCATTTATATTATAAATTTTAAAATAATGGGAAATGTTATACTCTCATAGGCATATATTGGGAATCCTGCGCAGTGTATGATAAAGACTAAAAGCAACGCACACAGAAATAAAGAGATTATTGTAATTCATTAACCTGATCTCCGCTGGCAGAGTGTTTTTTTTTCATTGCGACACGGCATTGTAACAAATTATCCACGCCGGTATAATTTTCTAAGATTTAAGACTGTAGTCCATCGTGCTGGATTAGTGTAGGTTGGAAGAACACAAACGGCAAAAACATTTCAGTGAATACAAATGTTTGTAGAATTCTTAATGATATTTTCCCACACTGTTAAATTGAAAATCGCACATAATTTATGACGTTTGGGGTGGGTGCAGGATATGCCTCAGTCCGCCATAGTGGGATGTATTGAAATACAATATTATCACGGCCTTTTATTTGACTTTATAATATACCTGCCAAACATCTTAATATTTATATATTTATATTTATTTTACACACAGTAGAACTTCATCATACTTATTTTATCACATACTATTTCAATTGCAATTTGTAAATATATGCTATTTCTTGCACTCAGTAAAATATATCTGCGGTCTATAGAGCAATATGTTTGCGGTGGACATTTTAGAGAAGAGTAGAGCACGGCAACTGGCTGCGCGGCGCTACGGCCTGTCTCCGGCTTATTTATTGAGCGTTCCGCTCTCCGGCATAACGGGGACCCAAACAAGAAGGTTAGCAGTTACATTGAAATAAGTGCGTCAATAAAATACAGTATACGATTATATTTTTCAACGGTTATGCTAGTACAGTCAATTCTGACTTGTATTAGGTCAATTGTGTATAAATTGATTTGGCTCATAAAGTTGCGTGCTTAGTTACCGTCAAAATTATATATAGAATTTTTTTTATACTTTCAGGCATATAGGCGTTTAGTCTTTCGCCCATACATATACTTTTTCTATCACAATTATTTTGTGTCCTTATTTATATATTTATTTACCTTATAATAATGACGATATTTTGGATTTTGGAGCTGCTCACACCTACTCATTTGATACCAATGTAGGCAGAGTCTGACAGCTGGTCAACATACAGACAACTATTTGTAAATATATACTTATTTATATTATATATTTATTGAAATTATTTTCGTAATTCTGTTGATATCTATAAATATAAATATATTATATTATACCTTTAATACGCTCTGTCTCTGAGTAATAAACTAAAAGTATATTACGCGCCGGCCACTCCGGATACAAGAAGTCACGTGATCGATTCTCCCAGACAGCGGCGGATAACATGGACGTATGTATGTCACGATAATATTTTCTGGATACGCTTTTGAGACAACCTGTTCCACACATACTTCTTGTAAGGCATATGACACTTCGTTCAAGATATTCTATTATGAATCATCTATCTTATTACGTTTTGTTGTGGTTAAACATTAAAACAAACATTTAATTATATCTAAACCCGCTCAGCCAGGAATATTATTCAGAACCTGCTGTAGACCAAATCGACTTTCAAGGTGCCAATATATCCTTCAATGCGGTCAATTAAAAAGAAGAGTAATTAAGTTCGCATTTAAGGCCAATTGTATTGAGTCATTAGTAAAATACTAAGGAATATGCGTGTATGTGCCGGAGGCTTTTCTACTTGAAGTTACATTTCTCAGTTCGGTCTGCACACGGATGTCACTTGGTCAATGTTTTTCTTACTCATAGTATCGGCTGCTATCCCCCTTGGTGGAAACTATTAAGGATTTTTGCCTTGCCAAAACACCTGAGAGTCATAAAATGCTTTAGGATTTATAATAAATCACGTATTCGCTAGTTTCAATAAACATCTGCTAATAATATACGTATACCTGCTAATATACGTTAAATACGTATACATACGTATATATAAACATACCTACTCGAATACGATTTCAGAGCGAACTAAAAACCAATCAACTTCGAGGCATTAAGCGATTCGCTAACTGCACTACTGATTGCTCACAAAACTAACTTTTAACAGCTCTTCAGTAACTTTCAATGCTTTCGCTTTGAGCCAGAAAAATTGCAATACCTACGCCAGAGACCCTTATAATCAATGGCAAAAGTTTATTTCAAAGTAGAACATAATTACGAGCGGAGTCGCGCGCGCAAATTAGTGTGTAATAAAACGGATTAGCATCCCTCAGAGACCTAGGGTCGATGCGCAATGTAGATCGTCATTGAGGGATTTTGCGCCCACCAATTAAAATTTCAATGTGTTTATTATTTTAGTGCTTCCACATTCATTTTAAATAAAACCACCAAAACAGTTTCATGCCGCTTTGTGCTTTGTTCTTACAGTTATAAGCCACGGCGATTACTTAGCATCACGAGATCTATCAACTTATTGCATTGAATTAAATGAGAAATAACATAAAAATGTAATGTGCACACAACCCAAATCTCACTTTTTAGCCTCTACTTTTATTTTACTGGGAGTTTTATTTAAGTCCATAATTTAAATGCAGATGAGAGGCCCGGGGACGCGACGCAACTGCTGGCATTAGGATAATTCTTGCATAAATCGTTTCAAACGCTTTAATTTCACTACATCCACTGCTGGCTCTTTGACGGACCTCGGTGTTAAATGGAATATTAATAAAGATGAAATTTCGAAGTTTACCATTAAATGTGTTGTATTTAAAAACGAATAAATCATATTTTTTATAGACGAGAATTTCATCTTCTTCTTAACTTGGAATTATTGTGTGTTATTTTTCAATATAATCTTCGTAAAATTTTGGTATTAATTTCGTGTAAACCAAACAGCTTATTACCATTCATAAGTGAGGTATTTGAATCAGGTCTTTGTGCGGTGTTTGGAATGGTGATGAGACGTTCGGACAAGACACCACCAGGATTGCCGATTTGCTCCCGCGCTTGATGTTATACAGAATTATCGGCCCTCGGCTTTGTTCGGTTCAGTGCGATGCAAGTGCTATTATTTATAATGATCATAAATGAGATATCTGCTTCATCAAAGAGTTGTTATTATCGAGCAATATCTTCCAGACCACCCTTTGGAAAGAAGATAGATAAAGAATGAGGTGGACAGTGTGTAAAGACTATAACAATGTGTAACGAATGAATGGAATTCAATCGATTTCCCCAATTCTCTTTGAGACCAAAACTGCCTACAGTTAGCCTGTCCTATTATTAGAACCTGGCTTGTAATAAAGTGAAACAAAAAAAATGAGAAAGCCGGCACAAAGTGCTCAGATTAACATTAGAGGGCGGTTTCAATCGACTTGGCATTTAATCAACTTTCCTTATACAGTATTAGGGTTCTCTATAACAGGAACCCGGTTGAAGTTGTATTATTTTACGAAAGTCAAGGTCATGACCCCATTTCTTCCAATTGTATATTCTTCACAAGAATACTAACGTACGGCAAAGTAAATATTTTTGGCAATAACTAATATTTTCTTGTTTAACTGTTTCCTATTATTTAAACACATTTCTAATTTTTATATACATTTACGCGAATTGAGGTAGAAATATCTTTTTTATTTGAAAATGGGAGATTAGGACATTTGTAAATATTTTGGAATATTTTCATTTTCGGTCCTCTGTTTCCAAATAAGACGAAACATATATTTCTGTCGGTTAAACGCAAAGGTATTATAGCATTTAAATGTAGCTTCATCACTGGGCAAAAGGGGAATGTGACTTTAGGATTTCTTGACGTGTCAAACTAATACCCAGCAATGGATCGTAGGTGCCCATAAATTGAACTCATTTTCTTATTTTCAATCCAACTTACATACGCGTATCTATAAACGTGATGGACATTCAATATTTGAAATTCTAAGTGAATGTTAAAATGCTACGGAGCCCACCGAACCCCAACTGTGCCCGCACATAACCGATTTTTCCCCTCGTTCAACATCGTGTCAAGTTTAATATCCTGTCTGGCCTCTCAACTTTGTTCATTGCAGTGAAGGCTACCAAACTTAATAAATTCTTACAGAAAATCCTATTTTCCGGCTTATCTTATAGTGCTTAAAATTTCCTAAGCCGCCAATAACAGTTGTCTTGAGTGTCAATATGTATACTAACAATATATGTAATGGTTATATTTCATTTAAAGACAACGAAGATTTAAATTTTCTATGCTCTAAAAATGTCTATTGTTCCAATATAATGTTTTTTTGTCTCGATGGCGCTCCTTTCAATATAGTTAAATCGCATTAAGACATTGACCTTCAAGATGTGCTTAGAACTCTTAAAGGGGATATCGGGTGAACAGTCTCCTGCATTGGCAATAAAAAAAGTTTTGATTTTTCCAACATCATTGCAACATCAATAACATGTGTCATTCGATCACTGATTCTATATTCCTTATGTTATTGTCCCGTTACTTGTTATCATTAAATCTGCCTAAAATATCTGCTGTCCTTGTTTAAAATTGATAGAAGAGAGATGATAGCGAATTAAAGATTTAACTTTTCATTAATACCTAAGCTCAGACACAAGAGTAGATGTTACACTATACTATGTAGTCACATTAAACTGTATAGGTGATATATTCAAAAAGTAAAAGAAGTTTCTTTTTAAGTTCCCTTCTTTTAAGTTAACACTTTGGCTATGTTTAAAATATTTAAAAGCTTATTAGCTTCGTTTAAAATATTTCTATACCATTAGTGCTTATACCTTCAGGTGTATAAGCACCACGGCTGGCTCGTATCTTGTTTAATTTGAAAACCGCAAATCTTTAAAATGTCCTATAATTACTAAGAACGGTATATCAGCTTCATGAAAATGAGATTAACAAACACGAACTTGTTCTTTTCAGTTCAGATCTCAAGACAATCTTTGATCACATACAAGTTGTTGTGATGTATACTTAATACTTGTTTGATAGGTGTTCAAGGTACTTTACAAATCGTTTATTAAGTCTAAGTTTTTTTTTGTGAAGAGAGTAGCAATGCAGCAGTCAAAAATGGCCGATGTCAGTTATACACGACTTTGTTCTGTTCTTGGTCATTCGCGGAAGTTTTGCTGCTTCTGTGAACTGAGATGGTCGCCTCTAGTAAACACGTGGACAGGCAAGTTTTAGGTTAAGTCTAGTTTAAGCCCTAGTCAATGGGAAACAGTCTCGATCTGTTTCTTAATCCACGCTCCAACTTTAGCGCTCAACTAAGACAGATCGGTTAATCTGTAAAGAAGAAATTGGAATTACAAAATGTGTTTAATGTTGCCATTTATTATAATATTCTTAATGTATTTATTTACGTTCAACTTAATATCACTTACTTTACTTGAATACTTTTTATATTTGTGATTGCCGCAAAGTGCAGAAATATATAATAACATTTCGATGAATGATGTCATCATTTACAATTGTTAGAACTGCAAATAAAATGGAAGCTCAATAACTGAAAACCTGTTCGGCTTTTCTCTTTTTTTTTCAAATTTGTGAATCTAGAAAATTTTGAAATTGAGAAAATTCAAGTATTTTCAGTAACATGTGTCCTTCACAGCTCGCGCGTAATGAGGTCTGCTCGGGATGGGAGAAATATTTGATAAGTCGCACTATACGGCGATATCTAGCTGCGATCACCTCGAGTGCGATACCTTCTATATGCATTCATTATATTTTAAAAGCATGTCAATGGATACCTGCCATTAAAGGCCTATAGCATTAAATATTCTGGTATAAAAGTAACGTTGCATATATGTATTAATGTAAAATATCTACTATTGTCACGTTCAAATAAATAATGAAAAAAGGCAATGTATGTATATGGCAGTCTATTACAGTTTTGGTTTACTAATAAAAGAACAATCCAAATTAAAATTTCCCGCCATGTCCGTTCCCCGAAATGTCAAATGTAAATGTTGCATCTCAGAGCAAGACTCATCAACGCAGCAACTCAAAGCAACATTTCCCATGTTATTGCTTTGGTATGATATTATTTATGTTTTACGAAGTTGTCCTAATTAAGACCACTCAAATAAAATATTTTACGTATGTTCTTACTTATGATATTCTTAGTTATTTTCATATTTTTAAATAATTAACATAATTAAGTGTTTAATTATGCTTAATATTTATTCCTCCATCCATTCACTCCATTTTTTCAATACTAGTTTATATTCTAAGATAAAAAAGAACTTTCAAATTACGTGTCATGTTTTATTATGTTTTAAAAATTGTTGGATAAATAAGCATTTTTTCTAATTTCTAACCGGTGACAAAAACATCAACTATCAAAACTTTCAATTTAATGTTACTTCCGTTAATTTGGCGCGTAGTCCGCCTATATCCGGCAGGTGGCTTGTAAATTTTACTTATAGCCGTGTAATTATTTAACTTCAAGGCTTTTGCGCCTTACAAAGTGGACGCCTGGAAGGCAGTGTTATTGTCGTACTTTGTCTTTTCCCTTTAATTTCCCGCTTAGTTAATAATTGCCGACCGATTCCCAAATTGAAACGAGGCCCCTTCTGTAATTGATGCTTTTATTGCAAATTGAGAGAAGTTATGAAGTTTATGGATGGAGATTGTCGGCACAGAAAAAGACATTGCGTTGGTTTTGTTTGGACAGCTGCTATCAGAAACAGATAAGGAATACTTGTTTGTGCGTATGTCATGGGTTTTATCATATTTTTCGCTTTATATAAAAAGTGTCGATTCCAAATTTGTCAGGGCGCTTGTATATTTTATACACTCATAATATACGAGTTCACAAAACACGGGAGTCCTACTGTCCAACTATAAAGTCACACTCCTCCAACGTCACATTATCTCCCGCGTGTGGACAGTAAGAGCCAGTATTCATCAATCATTTTAATCATATTATTTTATTATGATAAATTAATTAAAAGTTCGCAGGTAACAGTGCCTGAAGGCGCACCGAGAAGTTTTGGCAACCGGGCGGCGTGTTACGCAATTGTTTCATAAAAACGACCGTTAAAATGATTCATTATGAAAAGTAATTGAAAGCGGAAACCAGAGACAGATTTCAATTAGGAAGCTTTAAATCGTAAGGACAATGACTCTTGGGAGAAATAAATATTATTTTTTCTTTTGTACACACTGTACAAACTTTCTTGTAATTGACTTTTTAAAATTGAATCTTTTTTTTGGTTTCTTTGCACGGCGGATTGGACTAAACCTTGGAGATATACGAATGTCATAATGCAGCGATGAAAATTTCTTGAACCTTGTGAATATTATTTCATAGATGAATTGAGATATATTATAAATAACAATAAGGTAGTTTTACATGTCACTATTCAAGTTAGCCACGACTATTGCTTTCTGACTACACAAATAATTATTCCATACAAATGCGTTTATATATGTAATAGTATATTTTTGGAGAATCAGTACTTGTAGCGGTCTTAATATGCAAGAAAATTAAAAAAGGAGTTTGTGAACATAAAAATGGTATATTACTAGAATTTGTAATAAGCTTGATACTTCCCAATTCATTTTTCGTTTCGCTCGCTGTTAGAAATTTTATCCTGTTACTTTTAAAGCTTAGTAGAATAAGAATTATAAAGTAAACCGTAATGAATATATCTACACCAGTAAGTTACATTAAATGTATCACAAATTCAGTAGGATAAAAGTTTATTTTAGTTAGGAAATCATTTATCAGAGCATGTGCAGAGTTATACTAAAATGCGAGATCAATTATTATTCAGCTTTAAATTTTGATATTGTGACCACAGGCTTATTGGTTCAGCTTATTTGTCTAAATTTAAGGAAATTTACAGTTGACGGTGGCATCAATTCAATACATTTCTTTTAGTATGAACCATTACAGACCTAATACAACACACAATGACACAATATTCTTCTGGAGCTTAAGGACCTTCAATTCTAGTCCAGTAAGGGTTAGCGGACTATGCACGCCATTTTTAATTTACTAAAAAACCTCTCTCAATTTTATTAAAAGCATTAATAGCACCCTTCATTTCAATCTATTGATCGGTTTATAATTATAAAGTAAGACGGAGGGGAAGACAAAAGGGGCAGTAAAAATGTCGTCGCCATATTCCTTCTCGGGAAAGCACGATAGTAATATTCGAATTCCGTTATACAATTATTGTACATATTTAGATTTGTGCTTTAGGAGGGTCAAAGTGATAAATAAATCTTTTGTATGTATATACATATATATGTATATATACATATATATATATAAATATTTTTATACCCTTAACGATTTAAATAGACGTTTGACCGCGAAAAGTTTTCTTCATTGCAAAACACAAATTGGGAGAGCGCAACTTATAAAACTCCGGTTAGCTATATTGAATAGTGAGATAAAGCTTTATGAATATCGACAAAACAGCAATATTATAACTTCATTCCACTTAGCTCGTTACGGGGAACACAATCGGTGTGTTGTCCAATAAGGTATATACCAAATCGATAAGTACAAGTGATGGCCTTGTTTTTAGGTACGTGACACCGTGAAAGCTCATAGCTGAAACAAAACAGAACAACAAAAATAATATTATTAATATTACCCACGTATAAATAATACATAACTTTACGGAGATAAATCGAGATGCAAAGCTTATTTACGGTTCGCTAGTTGAAACTGCATGAAATGCCGTCACATAGTTTTTGAAGTCTCAGTGAGAATTTAATGTACCCAAAGAATGCTATATATTTTTTACTACAGGTTTATGGTAACATAGTTATTTAACAAAGATTCGTATTTGAGAACACGTCCACACAAATGGGGTTTAATAAAAAATGGTTTATCGCAAATTGGATTCTATGTATTGTGTAATAATGATAAAATGAAACGATTAAGCATCAGCGATGCGTGGGTGCCTGAAATTACATAGTAAAAATGATATTTTTTAAACGCCACCTTAATAATTATTAACATTAATGATTGTTGTACGATATTGAAATAGGCATTAGTGTTACTTTAATAAATAATAATCGTTAAACGTATGTTAAATCCGTTACCTCCGTCGACCGAGACAATGCGTTGAATAATATCCCCCATAAATACGCCGACTTAAATAGTTACTACTATTTTATTGGAGACAAAAAAATACATCGAAATCAAAGCTGATTAGTAAGTGTGTAGTGTATATCGATCGACGCGAAACTATTTTTAAGACAAGTATACATTTGTATGAAAGAGTCAAATTTTTGTACAACTAATTTCTTACCTAAGATAAATAATAATCTGGTACCATAGTGACGTAAGATTTTTGAAATAATAATGATTAAAAAAAACCACATGTAAGTGAGAGAAACGTTTGAATATTTGTCGTTCAGATAATCATAAAGTGGTATTAAAACAACATCCGAATATAATTAATAAACGTCAGAAATTAAGACATTGATTTTGTTTGTTACTAAAATTTGAATTAGTGAAAAAGGCGACCCTTGCTACGTGCGATGTGGGCTTCGTTACATTTGAAATGCTGTTAAGGATACTATACTAAACATTGGACTAAACAAGTCGGCAACGAACATATAATATTCCTACGAGATAAATTAATATTTTGGAAAGTGAACATTAGTATATTATTGAATTTTTGGGAAATGTGGGCTTTATTAATCAAAGTACTTTACGCAACAGCAAGAAAAAAAACCTTGTATTAAACAATTACTATCCTATTTAAGTATTCATCCTAATGTAACAACGGGTTGATTATCTCTATAATCTATTCTAAAAATGGAACCCGTTGTAGCTTATTATACATTTTGCGAAAGAAATTGGATCATGATAATATACGTCATGATAATATGATGTCTCGTGGAAGGCAAACGCTTGGGTATATTTTCAAATTCATTCAATATGATTTCCAGCACCTTATTGTCGCCAGCGGTGTGGCGTTTTTAATTCAATTCGATTGCATGGTGAAATAGATAAAACGGGTCGCTTCATCGGTCCGTTTTCCAGGTGTATGTTGTTCTCAAGCATTTTTGTTTCACCATAAATTTGACGAACTCTCGGCCGCTATTACGCTATGTTATTATTATTATTATATCTACTGTTGCGAAGTTAATAGTTATTAAAAAAACCACTTAGATGTTAATGTCAAGTGGAATAATGATAAGGGCATGATAGATTTAAATTATATTATTAATCTTGAAAAGAAATATTTGATCTATGTGTATGAAAATGTTATATATTATTACTATATAGTATATATATATATTCGATTATTCTACGGAATATACATTTTTTGCGTTAAAATTATGTCAATCCCTTAGCACAGAGTACATAAAACTAGGGGAAAATATATATATAATAGGGTCCAAAATTTCCATCCAGTGTTAAAAATAAATCGGGCTGTAAGAATTTATGAATTGCACTGTTTTAAACAATGTGATATAATTCATTATTTTATTATGTGACCCAACTACTCTGTGGCGAGGGACTCTCTGCGAGCGGATCACT
>DVPR01000387.1:0-14348 GCA_018239345.1 Oxynetra stangelandi
TACCCAGACATACTGGAGTTGTGGCGCATTAAAGGGTACAGGGGCACAGCATCAAGATCAACAGTTTGCGATACAAACGGATCCAGTTTCCGCAAGAACATCTTCGCTAACTACAAATATAACAATGATTTTAATACTCACATATATTTCTATACAAATACAGCATTCAGCACTCATGTTGTAGAAACACGAAAAAAAGATGTCTAATTGCCACTCGCCACTCGCAAAATGTGTCCAGCGTGTACCAATTTTATGGAAAATTTCAATCGTCCAAATAGACGTGCATTACCGTATAATACATATATGAAACCCTTTAATAGATAACAATCAGCTAAACTTAATATTTTAGGCTTAAGTTATAGTAAAACAAATAGAAAATAAATAAATAACCGTCACGCCAGGTCCCTAGCGGAGTAGGCAGAAAGCACCGAGTGTGAAACATCTCTATCCTTACAAACCTGACGTGCTTCATCGACATTCATCAGTCTCTTCATGCATACACGCCGGTTTTGGAGGCTCTTGACTCCCCTATCAGCCAATATCTGTCCTATTTAGTCGAGATAGGTGAGTCTCGTATAGTAAAACAACCCACGAATATGGTGCAGACGCATGGATACGTGTGTGCTTGCGTGCTTACGCGCATGAGTGCATGTATACATGTATATGTAGACACGTATGAATACGTGTGTTCGTATACGTGTGTACAAATACACGTGTACGTATACATGTGTATGTGTACGTGTATGTATACATGTGTATGTATACGTATACATGTGTAAGTGTGTATATATGTATTGCGTACACACAGCGTCACCGACGTCCGCGGAGCAGTAGTACCGATGGCGGTGCGGCGCGGCGTGCAGGCGCCGCGAGTAGCGCGCGCACGGGCCCGCGCCCCACACGCTCGCGTCGTTTGTTTCGAACGCCGTGCCCACAACCAGCCCGCCGTCGTACACCAAACCGCATTCATTAATCGCTTTTTACAAATTTCATATCAAAATATTATTCGACTAACATCTCAGCATTTGTTGTAAACATTTATATCATTAAATATATTCTATGTTGCTAAATTAATCTGTCACAAAATATACATATTATTTTGTAAGCACGATACCTTTAAAGCTGTGAATGTCGATAGCTCGCCTCCCATAATATATAAGAGCGAAACAGGACACGTGTATAGCGTGAAGAGGAGCCATAAGCCGTATGGTCTCCACACGGGAGCCCTGCATACGCCAGCCGGAGAAGTAACAACGTCGATACACCTTTACGCCGAGCTTGAACAAACTTTCTTGCACCCTTTCATCCACCTTGAAACATTTATATGTAATTATGGATTCGATTACTACCTAATACCCCTTAAGGCACATCCAACTTAATAGCGTTAATTTTAAAAGCGGCACATTTGTTGTGTACAAGATCGTTTTAGTTAAAAGGTGTCTATAATTTATTTATTTATTACTTAGCAAATTATCCTTCTATAGTTTGAATCGAATGTCCTCTCAAAATGAAAAGTTTTAAGGCAAATTATGCACTGTTAATTTGTATTAATCGCAAAATATGCCCACCACATCAAACAATCACATAATAACATACGTGCATATTTCTCATATAATACGACGGTTACCATCTAAAACGACCTGTCGGACGGTAAAACAAAACCGGCTACAAGATTGCTTACATATCAACACTATTGATATTCCTCGAATGGATCTCGACTCCATTTCGACATGATTTTTCGCGTGGACGGCACATGGCCATTGTTACTCACGGTCTCATCGTTGAAACAATTTATCCTCAACTCGGTCGGGTCCTCTGGCGGAAATGGCTCCACAAACGCGATCACACTCGCTGCCAGCCCCAGCTCTAGTAACGCGGCTATACAAGAATAAGCTTCCACGCAATCACCGTATACTATGATCTGGTTGGTGCTGCTCAACGCATGTGACGTTTCCTCTAAAAAGATGAACAAACCAACGTGTTTGCAGCGAACACGTGAAACGAGCACGTCATGATTCAGCGCGTCATGTTGCATAATATGCACAAAATAATCGATCGTTTTCAGCTGCGCCCCGCATTGTAGCCATATGACAAGATTGATTTTAAAGTCACTTTAGCAATGGAATGCGTGTCAATTTTAATCTTCCAAACTAAAGGGTGGACAAATTTTAATTGTACTTGCATTTTAAGAGCAATCGTAACGCTATTAAACAAACACACACGCTAGTAAACAAAAAGCTATTTGTTTTTGAATATTAAGGTAACTAACTATTCAGAAAGAGAAAGACAGTTGCAAATACAAAAATGAATGTAAAAATTTTATGAAAGGTAAAACAACTATCTAAAATTATATTAAAAATATCAATAACTAAATTAAATAACGGAATTCAAAAAATCAGGCTAAAATAAATTTGACAAATTTAAAATTTAAAAAATCATCATCAGCTGATATCAGTCCACCGCTGGCAATAAAATTCTCTCAAGGCGCATCATTTCTACGCGTATACTCATGGGAATATAATAAATATCTTTTACTAACTAGCTTCCGAGACCATTTTCAATAGCTTCCTCAGATACACGTTCGCTTCATACAATGAATTGATTAGCATCAAGTTATCCGGCATATCCGGCGGTGTGGGTACCCGGTCCGGTTGGTAGTTCGGATCGTCCATGAGAATCCTCTCGCATGGCTTATGGTTTCTAGTAGTAGAAGAAGCAACATTATACGAACAATTTATATGCCTAGATTAATATACGTTATATACCCAGTTATAGTCAGACTTTACCAAGTTATGTGTATGATTACCCAATTATATGTATGGTTACCCAGTTATATGTATGATATAATTAGATATACTCAAACTAATTAAAGGTACTTTTAGACGACCATATTTATTGCAAATCCTACATACGTTGCATTGCACATACGAACATATTTATTGCAAATATAACAAAATATATTTCCTTTGGAATAGCTTTTACCATTATGCAGAGTTTAAATTCTGATACCTACAATTAGCGCATTCTTACTTAATATTGCTTCTTAACATTCGTTGAACAGTCAGTGGCCGTCACACAAAATGTAGTCTATATGAATTTGTCTTATCATCCTTCATATATTCTACATATTTGAAACAAATGAATGAAATATTCCTTCTGCTAATGAAATGATTCATATACATATAATTGAATACTCACCCAACTTCTTTCACAATTTTCAATGATTCCTTCAAATAATCCGGATGTTGAAATTGTAAGCCGCATGTCAATACCAATTCGTCGTAAAACTTTACACCTCCGCCCTTGAAGTGAATACATTTCCTTTTTCTGAAACAATGATTGCACATTCAGTCCACCAGGCTAAGACGTTTATCAGCCCCTACACATAGGCAGTATATAAGGACAATAGCAGTACTTGACAATCTTGCAGAAGCAACATATATATATATCAAATATTAAAAATCCAATAAAAATACAAACAAAAATAAAACAATTTACAGGTTCTTTATTACGAACTATAAAGTTTACAAATATGTTAACACAAGAAAATACAAGAAAAGGTAGGGAAATGTGCATATTGTTGGTGAATAAGTAATCAGTGCGTTCTTTAATACTACGCACAGTACACTGTACGATGGCCGGCGGTACTGATATGACTCATTCGTATTATTTCTCACAATAAAGTAATTTTTTTATTTAGCTATCGGCTCGCGTTTGTCTGCTATCCCACCTGATGAAAAGCGAAAAAATTCCAGGTTGTATGTATCGGGAAAAATAGATTCCGGCATGCTATGTTTACAATCTCACCGCAGTGTTATTTGTCCTTAACAGGAAAATATCTTAATACATAGCCCAATGACCTGTCTATTTTGACCATCACCGCCGACATCACGTCCAGATAGTAATAGAACGGTACGCTCTTGATGTGTCTGTCGCTGTAGCGGCCGTCGCGCGGCACGCAGCTGTCGGCCGCGCGCAGACACTCGCTCACCGTGGGAACGCCGTGCTCAGACACCAGTGTTATGTTCGTGAACGTCAGATACTCCGCTGTGGCACTGGGGAAAATAGTTACGGGAGCGGCATGTCGTTGTGCGACTGAACTCCTATAAATAAATAAAATAAAAAAAGGACGATATCACCTGTCATTATACAGATGTCAGTGTGATTGGGTGAGCTAGATGGGGTATGTAAGATAACGGTGTTAGATAAGATATATTATGATCATTAAAGAAACGTACGTAATGATCATTAACTAAACCAAATATTAAATGATCATTAACTAAACTTACGTACCTATATGTCAAAAGTCATATGCAAGTAAGTATGGTATGTGACAATTTCGTTTTTTTATTTATTTAACATTTCTCATATTACATGAAAATTATACCCAGTTAATAAAGCTTCCAAAAACGCTAATCCTGTTTGACTAGCGCCAACCACTACAATGCTATTGTTGACGAACACTCGCGGCAAGCTGGTCAGTGGACGCTCCAAGGTCCACAGAGCAAACGGAGTTGGCCTACAGTGCAGATTTTAATAGGGTTCTCATAAATAATAATAGATATATTTACATATTATCAACTTTGCACCTACACAATTAGTTTATAAATTATTATGAAATGTTTCGTGTGGATCTATATATTATGTAATATATTTGTTTTCACGGTATAAAACAATAAAGAGTAAGCAAGTAATATTTGTAAATGTATAGGTACCTACTTATAATAGAAAGATATTGTTATAACTTTCCGGTTGTAGCACGAATAATGTTTATCTAAGAAGAACAATTAAATAGGCTGTTTTAAGTAAAAATATTCTGTTGAAACACTCACATTTCTTTGAACAATTGTTCTAATTCTTTGTTTTTACTGATGTTAGGAACAAAGTGACGCGGTCGCACCGGCTTCATGTGACCAGCGAGCGACATCAAATTTCTGTTCGGACTCTATACGGAGCATGATCGAATAAAATAAAATAAAATCGTACAAATCCCTGTCAATTATTTGCAAAAAAATATTTAAAGAAAACATTATTAAGTAACAAAGAATGTCACCTGCGCAATACAATTACTGTAGTTGCCAAGACAACGATAAATAGGTTTCAACAACATACATGTACTAAATTTAAAGTAATAAATAGTAATACCTACGTAAGAGATATAATATACACGTGTATTACTTTGAAGCAAGTTATTGCAGCAAAGAAGTCAAAAATAATTAAAATAAAAGAATATCACCGCATCGCCTCTCGCAAACAGTCGGCAAGCCCAAAATAATGTTGTATACCGGGATTGACGGAGTAAGTCCCTTAGAAACCAGCGGCCATGAGCTTCCATTATAGGACTCATAATACCGGTTAATATCTGTTATGACCGAATGACGTTAACTCAATGAAATACCAAAGTTAACCACTAAGATTTAATTTTGATATATATAATTTCAAAGTTACCTACTAAGATATTTTTTAATCTATAAATTCCAAAGTTACCTCCTAAAATTTTTGAAATCTATGGAATTCCAAAATTACCTACAAATATTTTTTTAATCTACAGAGTTCCAAAGTTAGCCATTAAATTTTTTCTATGTAACCAACAAGTAACCAACTGCCACGTTTTTATAACCAATACCTTACTTTTATAAAGGCAAAAATTACGTTTGCATCAGTTCCAAATCTTCGCGACTCTGGGTGCAGGTTGTATAGTGCTCGTACCAAAGTTCCTTCTTCCAAAGGCCTGAGAGCGTCGTCATAAGATTAATTTGTAAATTTTAGTACATACATGGTTCATGAGCAATTGAATATTTATAGTATAATTTAATGATTACACACAAAAAAACCTATTTATTCCAAATATATTATAGAGATAAATTGTGCACAATATAACAAACACTCTCAATAGCTTTATAAACGAAAAACTATTAAGAATTGCAGACTCGTGTTCTATGACAAAACTACAATCTGACTAGACGCTTGCGAAAAATCTAAATAGG
Source organism: Oxynetra stangelandi (assembly GCA_018239345.1). Taxonomy (NCBI): domain Eukaryota; kingdom Metazoa; phylum Arthropoda; class Insecta; order Lepidoptera; family Hesperiidae; genus Oxynetra; species Oxynetra stangelandi. The sequence continues at coordinate 5,988 of DVPR01000387.1, forward strand.
AATAAAACTATACCTTTGTTGATACCTTACCCAAGTATAACTAGACCCACGGGTTGGTTTTGGGACAGTAGTACGTAAGAACTGAGTATGCTAGATATGAGGCTCGATTCAAACAGGTCCAGTAAGTCCTGTTTACGTGGAGCACGTTCTAGAATTTCGTTAATGTCTGGGAGGTCGTGGCCCTCTGCGGGACGAACGCGTATCTCACTGGACATGTTTAAAACAATATGTAAGAAAATCCGCAATTAGAAAACATATATGGCTTGGTTAAATTATACCGTCTTGTAAAGTGTAAATTAAGTAACCATTAAAATATTTTCGATTTAATTAGAAAATGATTTTGGGTTTTAAATGTTTACCATAAGTTTAATATTTATGTGGCAGCAATGGGTTTGTGAGAAACAGAGTTTGTGCAAATAAAAGATTCTCATTTCTAATTTTTATATTTTTCTCCGAATCAAATCACCCGACCTCAAGAAATAGTACTGATTTAGTCGGTATGTTAATCGTGTTTAATAATAATTGAATAGCACATGACTTTTAAAGCTAAAGTATAATATTTACTTACCCTCTGATAGCATTAACATGTGCTACATATAAAGTCTTATTGGCAAAACGCATTCTGGAACCAAAGGGTGTCACAAGCTGCAAAACATCGTAATAAAATATTTTTAAGTACATCGAGTGCAAGAAATGTGACATGACTTTTATAAAGGATAAGTAAAGAGAGTAATCATATTATAAGCACATACCGTAAAATATTCAAGAATTGGAAAGCAAGTGTGACTGGACGGTAAACTCATGATGCAATAATCCCTGTCGGGAAACAGTTCATAAGACGCTTCCAACATATCAAATCCATACCTGTAAATAATAAAGATATCGAGAAAACCAATCAGCCCCGAAAATATTGTTCAAATATTGTTCAGACATAACCAAACAAATATTGTTCAAATTGACATATATGTATATGAAAACTAAAATCAAATTTAACCCGCTGATTCAACATTTTAATTTCATTCAATTCGTCAATGTAAATTCATATATCTTAAATATATGTGCAATATGTAAAGTGTGATATGTCTAGAAAAGGGGGATTCCCCGTCATTATTTACTTTATTAATTTCAAATAATATCGCCCTTTACTTCTATTTTATACCATACCTTTCATCGTAATCTTCATGCATGGCGAATAATTCTAGTAGAAATGCGTTTGGTCTACCCGAATATCGAGTTGGCTCAATCATCTTGCATTGACCAGGCGAAGATAGAAGTGCTGCTATATTCATAATAATACTGTTAATGTTTACTACTATGTATGGCAACACTTGTTCTATAGGGGATTCTTCAGAGAAGGCTTAGCATGTTTACCACACACCGTTTAGCAAGATCATGTATACTTATTAAAAATTTATTTTTTTATAAATGTGGCGACAGTGATGATAATTGAGGCAAATTGTGACAATGAGATATACACATTTACTAAGATTCAAATGCATATTTTTAAGCATTCAAGTACTAGATAAAGTAAGTAGTAGATAATACTCACATAACTTCTTTTCATTCTTGTCCTTAACGTTATGTGGGCCATCAGATAACGAATCTCTATGTTTCCTACTATCCAGAGCTTTCGTTATATCATCCATTAAACTAAAAAACAATATTATAAAATTCTCCATTGCACACCGAAATATGAGCATAGAGAAAGCAAAATGCATCAAAAGTGGTTAAAATTGTGCGCAAAGTTAAACATGTATATAAACCCAAATCAATCATAACATCAAATATGTACCTACATAACAAAGGTACACGGGGCTACTTATTTATAATGACCGTTACTGCCCATTAAACTTACCCGACGTCCGTCTTCATTAGTTCATCGTGTGATAATAGTCGGGGCAGTCTTAAAAGGTCAGTATCGATATTAACAATGTCAAACTCCACTTCTTCCTCGTCTTCCAAAAGGTCAAGAATATCCAGTTGCGTGTACATCCCATAGTTATCATGATCCCATGTTTTGTCTGCTGTTCTTAATGATTCGAACTCCTCTTCGGTGAATTGCCATGTTACCTAAATTAAGTTCATATAATCATACCATAACCTATCTCATTCTAAGCAGAAATCTCCGTCCAGATGTTGAAAGATTTAAGATGATTTTGATTTTAAATGATGATGCTGACTATGAAACCTATAGAAAATGTAACCTGCACCCTAAACAAACTTCTCCCAAATAGTCTCAAATATTTTATTAATCTTCCATTCTTCTCACACACCACTATGAAGTTAAAGCTCAAATTAAAATAATATAACAAGGTATTTATTTATGGCATAAATATTATTTGTTTGTATTATTAGGTACATTATTTTTAGGATGCGGAGACCTGATATAAGTACCTACGTTGTCAGGGATAGAATATTACGTACATACATACATACCCTCACTTTTGTATCCTTGGATAATTTATAAGGTTCTACACTGCAGATGGAATCCCCAATTGTATCGAACACTATAGCACGGGGAAGAAGGCTGTACAGAAATGTTTTGTATGAGACGAATTGTATTAACTTTTTAGAGTACAAAAAATAAATAGGTTCAAAACTTGCGAGTTCGGAATGAACCGTTCGTCGACTTTTAACCTTTTTTAATCTATTTCGTTTGCAACTTCTGGCTCCAGCTGAGCACTTTAAATCTACTGTATGCCCGATAATTGTGTGCAGATTACGAAGACCATCTCCAAATATAAAAATAATTAAGAAATATAGATGTACTATGTAATATAATAACTAATGACCATATATGTATGCATATACGTAGTTCCTAGTAAACGTATATAACCTCGCTAACTGTGCAATATGCAACTAAAACTCAAGAATCCTTTATTTCCTATTATCTAAATAACGCAGCAGTTGCAATGGAATATAAACAAACATGAACCTGAAGGTAGAATCTATATCCCTGCTACGTTTGTAGTAAGGTTGTATGTCAATATGTCTCAATCCAGCGAACGGTGATAGCTCAAAGTTTTCTTCTAGTGTTTCATAGTTTATTTGCGTATTAAAACACATCACTCCTACCGCCACTTCTTTGTGCTGGAGAAAACCAAGTAAAGAAGGACGCAGATATATTTTTTTGCCTCATTAGACAATATAATCAAGTGTATCAAACTGTTCACTGAGTAAGTTTTCATAGACACGATTTTTTTATTTCAATACGGTTTCTACGTTTGACTGTGGACTCAACTGAGAGTGAATTAGATAGAAAAATTAATGAAGATGCAAATAAACACGTTCGCCTAGAAGATCATTGTGAATCTCTAGCATCTTGTAACAGTAGTACCTAACTGGAATGAAGTACCTACTCAATGAAAACTAGCTAAGTAACAGTTGTTGATCTAATTCTCGTTAATAATGTACAAATAGATTTAAACTCATATATCCTTATAGCGATTGTTTAAATTTTTAAACAACATTAAATTAATTGAAATCTAGTCACCTCGCAAACTAGTAGAACCCTTTCAGACTCAGGGTGTCGAGAAGTGAGCTCGCTGACATAAAATTCACCATACATTTCTCGTAAACGAGTTGAATGGCGCTCAATTATTGGCACAATATCGTCATTGTCTTCTTCTCTGAATTGAAATCAGAGGAATTATTACTGTCGTTGAACATGTGGAACAAACCTGCCACTTTACAAGGCATAAATAGAGATTTTTATTAATGCAAAAAAAATTACAATAAATAAAATATAAGAATTGTACTCCATTAGCCTCATTTATTGCAATAACCTTCTGTGTTCCCTTTTTAACCTGTTCCATACAACAGAAACAAGCAAGAATTGCATAGCGTCAATAAAAACAGCAATATATATTGCAAAATACGTGATAGATTTCCAATAGAAAAATTCAAGCTGGTTTTGGTTAGAAATTGAAGATATGTAGGCACATTTAAGCAATACTAACTATAACAGGCTAATCTCACTTAAACTGAGCCACATAAAGACAGGAACTGGACTACTTAGGCACCGTGGGCGCCTGATAGATTTAGCGCCCTTTGTATTCCATTATTAATAATAAAGCTTATCTTCAATTAATTGTTTACTATATTCATTATAGGTATTTAAATTAAATGTTAAGTCAATGTGGCGTGCGCAGCGCCTTGTACTCCGACGTTCACCGGCGCCCCGGGCATCCGCCCTCTAAAACTGACCCTACCCATAAGGGTATCTGATTCCAGCGAGTGGCAAGCCCCTTCTTCAAGTCAACAATCAGAAAGGATTAGTCTAATAAGTTTATGTAACTAACACAGCTCTTCGTATTCTTAGTCGAGGGCACACATCCGAACGGTCAGCTATGCAGAGGGCCGGTAACTGATCACCCGGCACTCCGCGCTCTAGCGCCTGCACGCGTTTGAACGAGCCTTCTGAACGAGATTGTCCATTAACTAGCACTAAAAAATCCAGTTGGTTGACATTGTGACTAATGTTACGGTAAATGTCGGGTTATAGTAAATTGTGCTGTACAAAATACAACAGGAGAGCAAATAAGATGGATGAGGTAATTCACAATTCGCACGTAGCGATCTCATCTCAATATAGACAATTTCCTATAACACAGTGACTCGGTGACCTATATAGGTACTTATATTTTGCAATTATATACTTACCTACATATTTGGATTTAGAATTTTTTATAATAATTAGTGACGATAAGTACGATTATCCCATATACTATTATACCCTTCTATTAACAGATATTAAGAGGTATAGAGTGGATTGTATGTATGAAGAGACTGATGAATGTAGACGAAGCACGTCAGGTTTGCTAGGACAGAGATGTTTGGCGCTCCGTACTCTCTGCCTACCCCGCTAGGGACCTGGCGTGACGGTTATTTATTTTATTTTATTTTAGAGTGGATTGCAGCGATCTCATAGATCTATTTTACATACTCACAAGGGTAATTTGCTAGAGATTTCGTCATAGCAATATGGTGAACATAAGGATCGTTCATAAATACTGACTTTAACATATTGTCAACAACATCACGCGCGTACAGCGGATTCCAACATAGCATGTGAATAAATAAAGTATTTCTGGCGTTCAAATCGATGGCTCTGTAAGTCGTTCAAGGATATTAATAAGCAACTACAAGTAAAGGTAAAGTGTGCCCAGGGGCGGCTCTAGCTCGTGTAGCGCCCGTGTGATATGAAACCCTGGCGCACCTAGGCCTGACCCCACCCCGCCTCCCGCGGCTGTAACTATTAACTTTGCCGTCGTAACAAGTTTTTTTATTCATATTCCAACGAGCTATTTTATAAGTAGGTATAGCTTACAGTATGGTATTTGTTACGGCCTTTCTTATAACGGCAGATTAACACTCCTTAAGCCCCTGACTATGCCTGTGACACTATATTTAAATTAAATAAGTATTATACATAATAGATCACACTAAAAATAAGCAATAAAATTCATAATTACTTATATTTTGTCCAAACAAAATCTTCCCATGCGCCCGGATGTATAGCAGGCACCAGCGGGTAATCCCTAACTGCTAAGAAACCTATTATAACTTCATTGATATCCAGCTGACAAATACAGAGAACGCCGTTTTCTCTATAACATAAAACAATATGCTTAGCACTATGATTGTTTAAGAGCTGTAAACTACGCGTAAAAATTAACTCACATATGGTAAGCAATATCAGATGGTTCAGTAACGCGAAAATTTTTGGACACCGATTCATTTACGAGCTCCAGGATTGTGTTCACGTCGTCCATTTCTGCTAGCCGCAACCGCCCAAGAGGCGGTGCTCTAGAAATACGAGAAGCCATTATTCTAAATTACTTCTGTTTTACAATAACTCTCGACCTAATATGTCATTCATGTACATAGATAATACAGTATTCCAAAGACAAAAGTTTTATAAGCAATTAATGGCGTTAACAGAATTTAATTTTTCCCATAACAATATTGATTTTTTCTACTACCCAACATTATCAAAGTCGTAATTAATGCCATGTTACTTAACCGGAGTGAATACTAAGAATCCTAGAATATACATTAAATATCAGAAGATACGCCACTTACCGAGAATAAACGAGATTTCATACCACTCAGTGTTACTGTAATTGAAAAGGGACATTTACTCGACAATTAAATAAAAATAACAAGACCGGTATATTGCATACTTATTTATTAAATATTCTTAAATTCAAACTAGCTGAATGTAAAAAAAAATGAACGTAATCTTTTCATAAAATTACTGCCAGGCGTGTCGGTACTGAACAGCTGTTTGAGCTTTCACTTAATAAAAAAAGAACACTTCAGTCGACGAAACTAACCGATACACTTAATATACAGAAAACGTTAATTCTAATAAAAATAATTTAATTGTGTAACAAATTCCTACTAGCTCTAATTGGCATCAATAAATAAGATGACTTCATGGTGTGGATCTCTTTGGAGTGGTTAGCTCGACATAACATGTTTAAAATAACACTTATTTTACACTACTTTTTATGCAAACCAGACGTTAATCATTGAATTTAATAATGTTATTTACATGTGCCCCAAAATAAGATAAAACCCACGACCCAAACTAAAATTACAACATAAATAAATGTTAAATTAAATGTTAACTTCATGATACGTAATACACTAAGCACTTATATTGTGTATAAAATAAAATTACGTGAAACCAATATACAAAGTACCATTTAAATAATGCTAATTCACACCTTAGGCGGACGAGGTTCCGAATGAGAGCTCGGATGAAAAATTTTACAACCAAATACTGTATACATAAACAATAAAAAAAACAATTCATGTCGTGTCGGCATAAGCAGCGTTTTGAGTTTCCTTTTTGTTTTTGTAGTTTCTTTTGAATAATTAATTATAAACAAAGAAACCAATCCACGGTACCCATAGGTACCGTTACATCGGTAACCACATTTTCAGCTCAGTACCATTCCATTACTCGTCTCATTCGGTATGTTCACATGAAAACTAATATCGGTTATATACCTTTAAAAGCAAATGTTTTAAATTATTACACTAAGAAATGTAAAAACTAGGATAGCATTTAAAAAATCATTAATACTACGATACATGTTTTCAATATTTCACGCTGTCACTCATAATTTAACATTATTGGGGTGCCTTTTATGGGTAGAAAAATATGGTCGTCATATATGTTAATAACATTATTATTATTTTCTATATAAACAATCTGTTCCTAACAATATTTAGTATAAGGCTAATGAATGGAAGAAACATGAGAATGTTAGCTTAAAAAAACAAGCAATTGACTGAGATGTGTAGTAATGAAGATGATTCTACTCTGAAATCTATAAATGCCACGCTGACAATTTATTCCACAAGAACTATGATAAAATGGCTTCACTCCGAACACAACACTGTTTGAATCTCAGAGGTTCCACCATAATTCCCTATGGTTACTGTAGTGTCGTGTTGTAAAAGGCAATAGTATAAAAAAAAGTCACATTCTGTTTGGAATAACCTTATAAATATATTTACTGCGACCTCCTGAATCGCCAGCGAACTAGAGTATGGGGAGGAAGCGGCGTTAAGTAGTAGCCAATATAAAAATATATTATATTTCGAAACTGGAGTAGTAGGTAACTTTAAAGATATATTACAGAGCTTAGAAAGCCACCCTTATTGATCATACTCGACAAAGCCACCAGCTTTAGCGTTATTTATTCTATTGAACTACTACAAGCAAAATAGTACACAATAAAATCATATAAGACCTAGACGATCTATTTATTAACAGAGTCCTTAAATACATTAAAAAAAAAAAAACTTATTGCATTTGTCATACACTTCTGACGATCCCTCATAAAAATCCCTACACACTAATTACGGATGTCCATTTAGTTTCTAAGCATGCGAGTATACGATATGATATACGAAGTATTCCTTAAGGCAAGTTTAATGTTACGTTAAATACAACTAGACTTAAACGCTAAGTTTTGTTACTATCACACATGTCCCCCGCTTTTGTAGGTGAATAGAAGACATCATAAATATTCAATTGAAAGCGATAGCAGCAATTGTAGGAAAATAAAATGTCGCCAAATGTGTGATCTATCAATTGACTCAAATGTAACGAGCACTTTTATTATAAATATATCGACAATATTTGTAAGCGGTTGCAATATGTATGTAACATGATGCTTCTCAAATTATTATTAACATGCAACATATTTATAAACAGCAACAAAGTGAGAAGTTCCAGTGGCACGACACAATATATATATATATATATATATATATATACATATTTTATAATTCAATCAATCAATACATATCTGAATAGAAATGTTCCAAAATACATCTGAC
>DVPR01000388.1:0-14346 GCA_018239345.1 Oxynetra stangelandi
AAGTTCGAAACTTTAGCTTTCAAACTTACATATGTATGTATGCGTGGAAATGTCCCAAAATATATATTATATTATTAACATAAGCTAGAAAAAATTATCGAAGACTATGAAACCTGTGAACTTGTACTTGGACTGCATTGTAAGCCACGGCCTCATCGTACCCATCCCGAGCTGAGAACCGTGGAGAAATAAGGGAATTGATTGAAATTAATGATTGAAAGAAACAAATCAACAGTGAAACTATTGGAGAAAAACGGTCCCATTATTAAGCATATCCTGATTGTGTCAAGTTCAAAAGTCATTCGACACACTATAGTAATGAGAACATGTCGTTTTCGTCGATAGCGTATAGTGGTATATTTGACAAAGTGACAGTTCTGAAAGGGCAATCGGTGGCCAATGGAGGTGAAAGTGGCGAGCGACCGCGAGCGCGACGGGCCCGCTCCGCGATCGTGTCCCACTTGGTGCCAATTAACACATGGTCGTACTTCTTTTTGCGCGGTGTGACTTTTCTGCATCTAATCACGGAGCAATTAAGAGGCTTCTTCTATAAAATACAGTACATTAAAGTAGCTGCGCCGCTATTGTTTTGAACTATTTTACATTTATTTTCCTTAATGTATTCATATCATCAGAAAAAATAAAACATGTTAAGTTATTTGCAAAACTTGCATTGATAATATTCCGCAAAATTGCCATCCAATAAGCAACAGTTACAACAGAAGCAGGTTAAGTGTCGAATTAACGTCACCCGAGTTCAGAGATCATCAAGATACACAAACAGTTGTCCAACGAAACGGACGAATTGGAATTCCGGGTTCATACACTTTCCTGCTATTTCAAATGAGAAAAACAATCCCCATTCCAATTTCTACACATGCGTAATTTTCGTTATACACTCGTTCCTTGATGTCGGTAATATTTGTTGTCTAATAAAGCCGAATACTGTTTATCTGTTTACACCCGATGATTATGCTCTGACGCAGATCTAATTCTGAAATGGTTCCGGGATCTGGTAACGGTAAGTAGTTTTAAACGCATATGTATATATTCGAGTGATCGATTTTATTTTCTTCTTGTCAGTAATATTCATAATATAAGAGAATTTATTTAATAATTTAAAATATATTATATTTATTACTATAATGTTCTATCTCTTGTGTAATTCTTACAGCGGACCTACATGGGAGTATAAAATTGAAAATTCATACACGATTCATTCACGACAACTTCACCAAACGAGCTCGATGAACTATCAAAATGTAATTAGACAATACTTAAGGATAAAAAAATATCATGCCACGACTGGATCTTCGAATGTTGAAGTCATATCTCACGCTGAGACGATTCACTCTTTAATCGTAACAGCACCTGGCTTAAGCAGTCATTCTTAGTAATGACTTGGGAGCATAAATTATTTTAGCGCTTTATTCGCTAAGCTTGAAAAGTAAACCGATGCAAGAAGATGCAAACCAATATGTTTGTAGCTTTACGATCTAATAAAACTTAATTAAACCACCTGTAAATTTATGGCAACTGTAGACAACATGGAGGACTACTTGCGAACCGCAAACTAAACTAATTAATTAATAGATAGATGTAAAGCTATTAAAGATGGACATCTCGAAACGTTATACGCTGGCAGTGAAATAACACATTTGATATTAAATATACTTCTTTCATTTGATCGAATTCGCAAGTTTTATATGCGACTAGATAATAAAAGCCTACGGGACCGCTCGCCAGCCCGACGTACGCGCAGTCACCCACATACTGCACTACCTACTACATATACTAGAAATAGATCTAGTCACAATATGACCGTATTAGCTCAACTATAAAATCGCATTGTAAACATATAAAAGTATGAAACTATTTTATTATGCATATGATTATTTATCGATTACGAATTTCTCTTTAGAGAGCACTCCCAGTCCCATCGTTCAGTAAATTATTTCATTAAGTCGTGGTCCGGCGTACGGGCCCATAAGATAGATAGACGTACGATGCATTTTAAATGCTTATATAAACATGGTACGGTCTTGAATATCTAAGCAAACACTAAACTCAAATCTGTACGATCGCAACATCTCATAACGTTGTCTCTCAATATTCCAGTGAGGTGGAGTAAGCACTGCGTTTTATTGCTACGACGCTCTTAATGAGTATCGAGTTGCAATAAATTTTTGCCAAGAGGCGTACTGGAGCTCTGCTAATAAAATAATTATTTAATAACGTTTGTGCCTAGTAGAATCTTCAGAATGCGCGCTCGTGTAAGCAAATGATACAAGTAGGTAATTTTTTTATGTGGAGATTAACAAATGTGCGGGCTGTAGTCCCGAAAGCCATGTGCGGCCAATGGGCTTTTACAAACCACAACAGAATGGGACTTAAGGATTTTCACTTCTAGTGTCGTTTTTATTTATTAAGTTTGTGGTGTAATCATCTGGATATTAAGCGAGTTAAACGGAGGCATACATTATTCTACTCTTTAAACATGGTTTATAGGTTTAAAAATCCCTCTTGAGAGCAAATCTTAAAATAAAAAGAATTAATTAGACAATATATATTGTTTATCTATATAGTGTCATAAAACTATTTTTAACGTAAAATCAATTTAAGTCATGAACACATTTTGAATATCATATTTCTTAAATATATTCAGTTAATAATCCCCAATTCAGAACGCCCCGCGTGTAACTAGGTTGTAATCAGTACATACATATTATTATATATTAATATAGAGTTACATCTAATCTTTGGTTGTAAATATCGATAACACGATGCCGGACATATCAGTAGAGATATCCCCTCTACAGTTCAAGCTCTACAGTTCAGACATATCTTAAACATCGCAATGATAAAAAATGTTGCAGACTATTATCTTTTCAACGAACACGAAATATAATACAATAATAATAATAATGCGGTTCGGGCTTCATTAAACATATAATTAAATTAGTGTTTAAATATGATTTCATGCACATGAGCTGAGCTGAACGGCTGACTCGTGTTTTATTTCTATTTAAATTGTGTATACTTTAACTTTAACTCCTAATATAAATTACATACTTGTTCACTAAAATGAATGAAATTCACGTGCGATCTTTGAATTCTTGCTCTTTAAAGTGTGCATGTAAGATGGCATGATTGAGCACAATAAGTAAGTAGGAACAGTCACAACGATACAAAGAAGCGTCGAGAATTTCTCGCCACTTAGCGTCCTTATCGAAACTTAGCATAGTATCATCATCTCAGCGCCGTGAAATCATCCTTTCGCAGAGTTGGCGTATCACACGCACTTGCACCACAATGGGCGCTCGAGAGAGCACATTAGCGGGCATTGTGCGAGGTGGCCATTAAGTGGCATTGTTTCTCCGCGCGGGATACGCGCCGAGGTGCAGGTGCCGCGCTCGGACCGGGGTCAAGGTGGCGCAGAGGCGAGACTCCATTGTTCCTCGTACGTTTCGGGTCTAACGTTGTCGTGTGTAGACAAGACTTTATAAATGTTATAAAACGTATTGCGAAAGTTTATTATTCATTTAATATTATGCTGTGCAGTTTTAGGCGTTGGAGAGCAGATTGATAAAATTATAAATGTATATTATAAATTAAACTCGTGTAATTGAAACGGCGATTGTGTCTCCAAGTGTTGGGATGTTTAGGAAAAGTAATGAAAGGAAAAGTACACGCAACCAATAATAGTGAATCCATACACCATTTTCTGTTTCGATCAATTTAATCTGTAACCGAAATTCATCAGGCTATCGGCTATCCCTGATTGTAATTTCGCATATGCATAGCTCGTATGTTTTCGTTACGGCGAAGAAAAATCATGGGCTAAGCTGTTCGTTCATTGATAAGTTAATCTGATTGCTGAACTGCAGCTTGTGAGTTCGATTTCCATCCAGATTTTTTTTGTGTTCTGATCACTAGTGTATGATCTGTGCCTGTTTGCAAAATGTATAATACTATATGACTATCCATTAAGAAATATATTAAAATATATGTTGTTTGCTGTAACAGATTGCCGTGTGAATTCGTCCGCTGTATATGTAAAATACATGTAATTATAGACATAGATGTAATCATAGATGTAAAAAAATCAAGGGACATAATTAATTGCTTTGAAATAATTAATTACAATAATAATAATTATTAGTACTAGTAAGATAATCTGAAAGAAAATGAGATGTAAACACACTCATGAAACCGTCGTAGGCCATCGAGGGTCCCCGACGCGCTACGCGCCAACAAAAATTACCGAGCACCAATGAATTGGTTTTGAACGCAGGTTGTAAAATGTTCAATTTATAGTCACTCACCCGCCGCGCGCGGTTCGTCCGTTGAGCGGGGCATTGTGTGTGGCTGAATATCTTACCTGAGGAAAAAAGGCAGAAACTTTATATTATTAAGAGTTCCATATGCAACAAGTTTATTACAATTTTGCTGCATATTTATTATTATTATGCATATTTTGTTTTATTGTTTTAACGTATATAGATACATAACACTCGATCTTAATTAGTCATTAGAAAATCACAAGAGGAATTAAACATGAAGATAAATTGATACAAATGAATCTGAAATAAAAAAAACTTAACTAATCTCCTACCAACTAAGAGAGAAAGTAACAATTTTGGACATAAAAATCATTCTGACTTCGTAAATACTTTTTTAATATTCTGATGACTAGCAAAAAAAAATACCATCACAATATTCAATAATATATATTTTTAGAGCATGCATACAGAAAATACTATTCGTCTCACCTAACCGTTTATAAAATGCATTTATAAAAAGGGGTCCTTTTAAAAGACATTATATCGATATCAATTGTATGTTGTGTGCGAGCGCCGATCGCCCGCCCAGCTTGTCGCATCACAAATTATTATAACTACAGATGTTATCTGAATAACTTCACTTCCAATAACTGAGAACTATTTATAGCGGTAATATACGTCCTGTCCTGTTGGTATTACAACTGTTTACGATTTCACGAGACGAGAGCGACTCGGAAGGTTGATTTTAAGAGCCTAAGAAAATGTGGAAAGGATGAATACATGGCTGACATAAACTATATTATAACGGGATAATGTCTCAAAATTTTACAAAAATATCTAAACATGACATAAAAATCTAAATTGCTTCGAGTGGTTCCTAATAACTAGTCAATTTCCTTTTTCTTACATAATATGCAATTATAAATACTTACTATGTTTCTTTATATGACAAATAATAAAGACTTTCACGCGTTCATAAAATATCCCTAGTAAGTAATAGGTATTATAAAAAGAGCAAAAATATTTTTGAAGTATCAGCAGTAGTGTACGAGCTACTTTCATCTCTTGCAGCTACTGTCACTTATAGTTATTGAGTTCGTATGGTATTGTCATCCAACTTTTCTAATGTTGAAACCTATGCGGACAGAAAAGAAGAAAAGCAACTGCTGCCAAATTTGACCGGAACAAATCTCAGACGTCTTTCCATCCCCTGAATAGTAATATAGTCTAATGAATCCACAGCATATTGGTCTATAGACCATTTTTGCTTAACTTCATTCATTACATCTTAAATATCAGAGCTGCATAGTTCTATAGCATGGATAGTCTATGAGACCAACCAATAATCTTATCATGAGTCTTTCCAGGTGAGTTTGCTCTATCTGCAACGAACGCAATGGTCTCAAACAAAAAGTCAGGGTATCTGTGCCAGTGCGGCGGCAGTCGGAATGCGGTCCGCTTCCGCCATATGGCTGTGGCGATGGGAGCCGCGGCGCCTGCGAGCTGTCGCGGTCACACTTTGTTGGTTTTTGTCTAAACAACGCCGTAGTACGGTCTCGGGCAGGATCGCCACGATTGCTGTCAGCAGAAGAGAGTAATATGGAATCACTTCCTGTCCAGTCGCCGTTTGATACAAGGTTTTACTAGATCATGCGGTCAGTCAGTCATCATACAGTTGATTTGAGGGTTGTTTAGAATTAAATTATGAATTTAAATATGTGTCCTGCTGAAAAACTGTTGGGTTTCTGTTATTTGTGCGGCTATATAGAGACCTTGTGGTCAATTAATTTGTATCACACTGATCAATTTGTTTGTATCAAACACAGTATATAATATACGCTTAGAAGTGAAAACATATGTTCTTTAAATATTTATTTGACTTTTAAGTAAATTACTATTTATAATGACGACAATTGCGACAGTAATCCTTCAAATAATCCTATGAATGTATCACACATCTGTTAAGAGACAGATATAATACTTCTAACATATTTTTTTTTCAATTATAACGAAAGACGTATACATCCATTTAAACCGCATAATCGGCAAGAGAAACCTTATAAAATGTTCATGATAATTATCACATTCAGCCAACAGCTAGCCAGAACCAGTCCCGTTCGGATTCCACGAATGGTAACCCTATCCCAGGACATCTCCTGAGCGGGACCACACGTAAAGTTCCCGCGAACTTGGGTCATTATGTCCTGCACTCACCTGTTTACATAAAGTGCTCTGCTTGCTACCGACCGATTTAAACTTTTGGGACTTCCCTGGTGGTCCAAAAGAAATTAGTTTCTGACCTAAAATTGTGTATTTATTTGAAGAAAAAAAAGGAACCCTTAAATTTATTTAACATACACTTACAACTCGAACACAAATCAATTTTCACAAAAGAAAAATGACAAACATGATAGAATAAAATGCTAACGTTAAAAAATAACAATCCCAAAAAAGAGGATATGATTAGATTGAGATTGTCGAGAACAGCACTGTCAGTCGGGTTCCTTCTGGGATGATAATACTTCAATCTGATACGAAAATTCATCTTTTACAGTCGAAAAACGTTTCAACTTTTCACTAAAACAATTTTCCTCGTTTGTTTCATCCTAAGTTGGTGTTGGTTCATGCTTATGTAAACTGATTATGACGAATGTTATTCCACGGCGGTTCGCTTACTAATGGTAAACACCAGTACAAAAGTGGAAGGTGGACGAGGAAGTCCAAATGTGTCTTATATTGCATATCATTAAACAGGTAAACTTTGTCTTTATGAAATGTAATTTACTAGGAATTTGGAAGTATATGAATAACAATTATCTGAAGTAGAATCTTAACATTTGTCGAAGGCATAATCTGGGGGATAAAATCTTGTATCAGAACCAGCTGTAGAGGTTAAATAGGTGGAAGCCAAAATTGCAGACGGGGCAACTAACATGGCTTGTTTGGAAAATAGCGAAAATATTTCAGTTACACTAATGAAACATCAATTTTAAAAATTACAATTAAATCGAATCTTAAATTGACTGATTAAATTGATTCTTAGAAGATATATGTACATTGAAAGTGACATATGTAAATGAGTCACAAATGACCTAACGAAGCTGGCAATGGAAGAACAAAACAAATTATAAGGTTTATTACACGAAAAGTAAAATAAATCTCGAAATTATACAAAACCCATTCACAGTCACAGTATACGATTAATTGATTAGTCACACTCTAGCACCATCATCAAGCGAACAACAGCTTCGTTAGCGCAGATCATTATCTCAAGAAAAAATATTAATACAGCCCATTATCAAAGTTTGCCATCGCCTTGACACTCCTGATATTTTGATTAAGCTTTTGATGCACGAGGCTTATGTGTTACAAGTTTTGGAATGCTTGGAGGTATAGTGAAGAAATAATGATTCAATTATGATGATATAAGAATAATTCTATGAGTATGTTTTGATGATACAAATAGTATAATATATTATAAAATTCAAAAAGAAACCGCTGATACCTGTATAACATATTTAACTCTAGCTGAATGATGATCATAATGCTATAAAATTTAATAATATTAAATTAAATTCTTACATGCAAAGATACAGACACCTGATGGTCCTAACATAGCTATAGCATAACAATTCCATCGTAAACCAAAGATACCGCCACAATTTTGTATCGGAAAGGTGTCAAGGATGCTTTAATATCGAAATCACCACTAAAAGTTTCATTTATATCGTTTGAAGAAAGAAGTGGCCAAATATTTGCACAGAATGACTTTATTTTTGTTGAGCAGAGAACGTGTATCTTTAATTTATTTTTCATTTATTTATTGTTTCAGGATTACTAACAATATATGCATGCATTCAGGTATTTTACTTCGCCCCTTTTGAAATGTTTCAAGAAGCCATACGATGGACACAGAGAATTAATCATATTTAGAAATATTATACCACATTTACTCATTCCTTTCAAAGCAGGCATAAGGCAATCGAACTGTAGCCAAAAAAAAATTGAAAAAAAAATATTATTAGAACTTTCAATTCACCGTCCATTTGAATTCGGCGGTCGGATCATGTCGAATTATTACGGTACACGGAGCCAACAAAAGAAGTTCAAGGCTCGTTACTCTGTGTCGAATGTCAAAACAGATTTGCAACGATCTAGAGCCTCCGTCCTTCCGCGTTCCTCGTCGGAATCGAACCGAGGCAGACCGGCAATCAATGACCCATTAAACGCCCATACGGGAAACGCTAGAAGCGGCGGTAATGCACAACGACGTGACTCCCAAGCTGATTGTAAGGAATAATTGTTCCGCAAATTGAGATTGATGACCGCTTTTATGGTAACCGATAAAATATGACCGGCGTGCGACAGTTTAATTCCTTTGTTGAGATGTATATTGATAAATGAGACTTCTAGAATGTGTACCTATGAGCAAGTATGTATTATATGTTACGAAAACTGACTTTCAAGAAACATATTCGGAAAATAGCAATTGTTAACATGAGTCACAGATTTCGTATGTGACTGATTAAATAGAAAAATCTCCGCGAATATGGTGTGTTTTACATAGTAGTAGGTATGAGCTGGGACAGAAGGGAAGAGAAGTACTTGATAAAAGTTATTAGAAGAGACAATCACAATGTATGGGTTATGTCTGTAATTCATGCCCAATATTTCTCAACTATGCATTAAAATGCTTTCTAGCTAACTGAAAACAATAAAAAAACTACAAAAACTCATACAATTAATACAAAACAAAACACGGTAGGTGGCGGTATCGTGAGACCAAAAAAGTAATCTCACATTAAAAGACGTTTAAAGATTTCCGTCTCGCGAAACGTTACTAATGGATTTTACGCAGGAATCGTTTCGTGATCGTCAAACAACAAGGCCGAATTTTATTGCCGAAAACATTAAAAAACCTCTTTTGGCGGGCACTCGCGTACCTACACAACAAAACAAAGGGAAGCAATTTTATGGGCACGCTTTAAATTCGACACGGCCTCCACGACACGCGGTCACATAATATATATTTTTAATGCATACAGGATTATTACATGCAAATTACATACACAAGTTTCATAGGCGTACATTTCATCCAAAAGACGAGTTTAACGAATTGATATAATGTATTTTTGAATGCATTTTTATTTAGTCCATATAATAACCTTATTCCAGATGTACAAAAGGCAGACTTAATGCTACAAGCATACCCTGCCACTCAACCTTTAGGCAAAGCAGATAGCAACAAACGCGCTATGAGAGGAACAAAAAAAAGAAATTGGTCGATACATCAAAATAATCCGCTTAACTTGCGATTTAGCTACAAATCTTGGCAAAAAGTTTTTGATGCCACCTGTCGAGCGAGATTAAAGTTCGAAAGATAAGCTGCTGGAGAATTGAACAGGACGATCGTACCGCATCTTCCAGCGGTTGATCGTGAATTCTGTGTCTCTGAGGCACAGTTGAGATAACGAGTTAACGTCGAGCGCTGTATTACACATCATTAATAACTCGATCCGGAGTCGTGGGAACCACCGAGACATTTGGCCCAGCTTTGTGAGTAATGTTCCAAACACCATTTGCCTCTGATCGTGCGCACATTTAATAACGTTTTGGGTTACGTATACCAACCGACGATTCAAGATGCATGCATTGTACTCTCGTGAGTGCAATTTTTATGCAGTGTTTACAACTGTATATCTTTCGGTCCTCGCAAAATCAAACTTATAATGACATAGGTACCTAGGTACTTCATTGTGTTACACACCATAGCCCTACAAATTATTTTCTTGTTTGAATAATTTCATTTCAAATGATTACTAACTGCTGTAATTTCTTCAACAGTAGTCCAAGTATAGGACAGCAATTATTATTATGACCGCGACATCTGGCTACAGTGGATCGCTGCAGGTGCACGTGCATCAGGCTGACACAGTACTGGCGGGGCGGTGCGCACGGAGCACAGATTCTGCGTAGTTGAAGTCAAACGTTCCACTTTATAATTAATACGGCACGATAAAAATGTCTGTGTACACGCGTTCAATAACAGTGAACAGGCACAGTTTAGCGGCGTAAACATGGCCACGTTGCGGGCGCTGCTTTGTGACTCACGTGGTGGGTCGCTCACGTGGAGGGTCGCGAGAAGCGATATGGTGTGATCGGTCCATCGACACGCGCAATATTGTACTCATATATTCGCTTTGTACGTAATCCCAATGATTATTTATTGATGTTTAACGAAACGATCACAGTTATTATAGCAGTCACAATTGTAGACTCTGATATATGTAATTTTGTTATTAATATTTTGTTGGATCAGTTAACAACTTCAAACAAAACACACGTCAACACAACCGTCTGAACTTTACGATAACGACCGTAGGAAATTTAAAAGAACGTAGTATGTAACAATCCATATGTACATATTAACGAAACCGCCGAAAAAAACTGCAGGCACCGTAGTCCTATTGTACCCTATTTTATCTATCTAAGTCTATCCGTCTCTTCTATCTGACTCTATTTGTGTTTGTATACGTGTAGATACAAACATTCTCGTTTGACGCGAACCGGTTCTAGGCGAACCCAGTGCAAGTATATTAATATATTTTTAATAGACGGATAGAAGATATAATAACGAGCCGAGTGAATTTACAAGTGGACACGTTCCGGACTCCAGGAAAGTGGTCGGACTTGGGAGGTGGTATGACCGCATTGTTGGGCAGCAGGATCGCGGGAAACGCCTTGACCCAGATCCAGTCGGAAGCGTCACACCGGCGCTACATTGTAGAGCGCGAGTTCATTTTTATCAATACTTTTTTAATTGGTGTTCACATTTAATAAATTATACAGCCACTTATAAGCGCTAATAGATTGGTCAAGTGCAGACAGTATGTCACGATGAGCAGCCTCGTAATACGGTCACTGTTGGAGGACGACGGGCGCCGGATAGCGTTCAAGTGATTTAGTACTTTGGTTGGTGCGTTATATATACGACCGGCACCTAATGTAATTGTTACATTGCAGCCGTTAAACCTAAGGGAAGAAAGAGTCTCTACCACGTGGCAATATGACGTAGTCCAAAAGACTTACCCTTAACCTCATTTTTCAAAATTGAACACATTGAACCTTTACATCGTAATATGTATTATATGTATGAAGTGGAAAAATTTGTGAGAGTTATTCATTATTCCTATAAATTTGACTATATTTTACAAATGCAACTGAGAGAAATGGTGCGCAATTTGTCATCTTGTCGTGGCGCTACTGTCTTTCCTCCGTGTGCTCTATATTTTCATTATCTCTTTACATAAACGTACACTGTATATAAGTACCTACATGACATTGTTGTATATAAACGTCTCATCCGTATAAAATATTCCAATCAACGACACGACAGCGTCATAGCGTTACTGAAATTTTATTTTTAATTGACATTACTTATCGGCTACAAATCGTGCCGTAATCCAGTGAGAAATGGGAATGCGCACCGCCCGACAATGTCTCCCAACGGCCTTAATATCGGGCCCTAACATTGACGATGATGTGTTCTATTTTCAAAATTAGTCATTGTCACTGCTATCCAACTATTGCTATAGCTTCTAATATTGACCACGTGTATAATAGAGGCAACCATCTCAGTCCACAAGAGTAGCAAAACTTCTATGACCGACCATGGACAGGACAAATGGTCGCGTTCGAGGTCGGTTGCAGATGTCCATGAGCGGTATGTCTCGATACAAAAAAAGACTAGCTCAAATACTCGTGTATCTAATACATGTCAACACGCTAATAACATTTTCGCTATACAAAGGAAACGAATCCCAAAACTTAGTTACAAACTCAAACCGTTCGTGATATGCCGCCATATAAACGAAACTGAATAGCGAAAAGAAAAAAAAACATAGATCAAACCACACTCCTTTGTTGACCTTTAAATGTATTTTCATTCCAGTCTCCTGTAAACAAGACAGTCGAGCGACCGACACCAAAAAACATTCAATTAAACGAATAACATCGCATATAAATCTCCACACGCACACATAAGCACGCACGCATAAGCATACACACATTGCGTGCATGTAACACATACATACATGTACACATTGATTCAGACAAACACACCTACGCACACATACGTCCACATACATACACACACACACACCCGCGCGCACACAAAAGCCATTCGCACTCGGAGTTCACCTCAAGTTAATAAACGTAATGAAGTAAACACTGGAATGCCGTTGTGGATTTACGGTGCGCCATTACCGTTGAATCTGTTTAAGGACAGATCGCGTATTATTATAATAATATTAACGCTCCAGGTTCCATAAATTGTTTTCGGCTCGAGTCGCTGCAAAAGACAAAATGTATATGTACGCTTACATTATAAACGATATTTTTTTCCACCGACTTCTTTCTCCGGACCTACCATGGTACTTCTCAAATCCGCAAATCGCCAATAGCGACGAATAAATGTTAACTATAATATAATAGTAAAATACTATAGTAAGGAACCAAAAAGTATTTCATTTGACTAGCATAATAATTTACGTATAAAGTCCATGTAAGTTAATAATAAAATTGATTAGTCGATTAATTGATTGATTAAAAACATGAAAAAATATTGTAATTTAAAACATTAATCAACAATTAATATAAAGGTTCAATTGTAACCATCATGGTAAACGCATAAGTTTTAATAATCATAATAAAATATGTCGTGACAAATAAAACCCGGTGTAATTTGAACTTAAATTAAACAGAGCTTGGGCTACTAGACAACTGAGTAACTTTAAATATCTCCATTAGCTTGTTTGTTTTATAAGGACAGGTTTGTAAGGAGAGAAATATTTGGCACTAGGTGCTTTCAGTCTACCCCGATTGGGACCTGATGTGATGATATGTTGATGTTGTTATAATTAGCTTGTTATCCGTACATTTGATACGAGTACGACCTATGTTATCTTTTATATCCATCGAACACGACGACGACAAGTTGAGGCGCCAAAGATGGTTTTATTTAGCGATGCTGGAAGAAAACGATAAAATACCCAACAGGAGGCGTTTGGAACTATTTGAATAGCTAACATACCCACTCCGGTGATTGCTACTAGAATAAGTAGAGTCACAAATTCCTATAGGTCAAATATTTCGGTGAGTAGGCAATGATCGCCCTCGGCGTTGTTGAAAAATAAAAAAGCAGGACATTGAAAGTAAACGTAATCTAATATTTGATCTGCGCTCACGACCACCTTGATTTCGCTGGCGCCGCCGGTGTCGCGTGAATAGTTACAGCTACATATTGTTAACATGCATTATATACAGTACAGCAGAGATCGTTATCGAAGAGGGAGCGGCGAAGGCCGGCCCCGTCTGGTCACGTTTAGAACGAGCCCAACCATCGCCCGAGGAGCAGCGAGACCAAGGTCCTCCGTGACTCGGGAACATTGGATCCAAAGGTTGGAGGTCGCATAGAAATTCGAAAGGCTCCGTTTGACAGCTGATCTATTGCAAAGATACGGTATGGCGCGATATGAGTAATGAGTTGAAATTTATTTTAAACTTATCTGTTTACCGTATCGATAAACTGTTCTCAATGACAAACAATTTTTCCTCATTGTTTACTACTAGCCTTGCTACTTAGGAACTCGGAAGAAAAGTGTCCCTGAACTATAATATTACCAGTATAATAATAATTTTGAAACACTCCCAATTTATTTCGATTCCCAATAGCAATCGTGCGTAATAATTTTATTATTTATTTATATTTAACAAGCGTAAGATACAGAGGCCATTGACACAATAATTTGTTTTAATAAATTGTGGTTATTAAACTAATTATATCTCGAGGCATTCCACGTGTGATACAGATTAATAAACTATTAGCCTTATTACGGCCAATGATCGAATTGAGCTTGGGCGCTACGAATCGATGAGAGCTGATATTATGGACCATTCTAATATCATGATACATACGAAATTTTATGAGAAAGTAGATATATATCATAGTCGGTGAGAGTGACCATACATAGGTACTTCTACCAGAGATGTAACTCCAGCAAAA
>DVPR01000389.1:0-14334 GCA_018239345.1 Oxynetra stangelandi
GATGTTTGGCACTCCGTGCTCTCTGCCTACCCCGCTAGGGAGCTGGCGTGACGGTTATTTATTTATTTTATTTATTTGTATAATCGTGCATGTTTGTAGGGAAAACAAACATTTTGTGGTCAACTGGTATTCACGATAAGCGTATAAATATGAGCTCCATAATGTCTATGATCCGTGCAACTGAATTGAAATATTGGGTATATTTATTCAATTTCCACTACATCAGAGGAGCTTTAAGAGACCACTAATAATAGATAGTTCTAAAGGCAACCATTTTAAAAATCAACCCTTTTATCATCCCGCTGTTGGTCTCCTCTCAGAATTAATTCATAGTTCGTTCACCATAGTTCGCCGCGTACGGATTGGCCGATTAAACCGTCATCCAAACAATTTGTCACGTTGAAATAATCAAACACGGTAGTTACGGGAGGCAATTTTAGCGAATTTATATTAAGTAATTTTGTAATTTCACGCTCACTTACGCGAACGGATCCGGCGCTGTGCTTTCACGAAGGTCGAATGCTTTCTTTTTCATTATTAAAATTTGTTCCGCTGTTTATTTATTTAGTGAAGCGTGCTTAGGGTAACATTAAAGATTTACCGTCTGTAGCAGCAGCTACCTGTTCATTTATCGTACATTACCAATGTACTCATTAAAGTAACTTTATTGTGCTCTAAATGTGTACTGATTAGTGTAATTTATTTTACACAATATGTATAAATTAGTGTATGTGGTCACAAATACGTTTATTGTACCCATAATGTGACCACTGGATTAAGGATCACATTTAGTGTGACTCTCCTTCCGGCTGATTCAAAATGATTAAAAGTACTTAATCCACTAACATTGATCATATGTGATCACCGGATACCATGTGTTGATCAGCAATTATAAAGAAAGCATCGTTGATTTCAAGCAAAAAACCTTCTTGTGTTATATATAAACATGGCTAGCGACTAACTAACAATTTCTCTTTTTATTGTTATTATGTGAGAAAGAAATTTTGATTTAAATACATACTCGTAATTATGTCAAATGATGGAATTTATGATTTTTGAAATATCCGTTGCATCCCTGGAACTGATATTTTTGAATTAACAGTTATATTTTTAGAGTTAAACAGATACTACCATTACACAAGTTACATAACATTAACGAAAAATATGCAAATATTACAGAGATCCAAAAAGTACCGACCATCATTTTTATTCATGATAACAATCGATCATGTAAATTTTATCACGAAAACCATTGCAACAAAACGTGGTATCTCTTAAAAAAATCAAAGTGCAAATACAAAAATATATAAGTATTTATTCCAATGGAACATAAATAAACCGTTCAACACAAAGAATCATCAAGTCAACACAAATATGTTCGGTTAACTTTGTTGTAAATCATCCGCAAAGGCATTGAACAACAATACCACAACAACTTGAGTGCCACAAAGGAGAGATACGATAACAATGGAATTTGGGGAAGAATTTCGTTATGGAAGAACTCTGGACACGGAACAAGGTCGTGTCGCTTAGAAGGCGATGTGATCAGACGAAATTTTGTTTAAATATTGGAATACTAGTGCTTGGTTTCATTGAAACATAATTTTACAGAGATACCATTTTTGAGCTATAATAACAAATGACTACAATATTATATTATGATTATAATATTATGAGACGGCTCCACATACAATTCAAATCATTTATTTCATTATTAGGTATATACAATATGCTCAATGAAAATATAAAAAAAGCTGGGTACATCGGCTTTAAGTACCATTCAAGCTTCGGTACGGTAGACCGAAAGAAAAAAGCCGGCGGAAAAAAACTATCGGCACTCTTTTAAAATACAACTTAAGGACATTTGAAAAGTAATAAACAGGATAGTTTCAGAAGGATAAACAGCACACGACACAGCCATAAATCCCGAAGTAGGCATTTAAGCAATATCTTTATAATGATAAAAAGACGTCTAATAAATTACATATATACATATAAATATATAACAGAACCGAATGAATTCGAAGAGCTACGAGTTATAAGAATGCTGCAATAATTTATTTTTAAATTTTTAGTATTACTTATTACCACTCAGCTGAGACATTAAACAAACAAATTACATCGACTCTCAGTCGAACTGTGAAATCAATGTTACTGAATGTTACAAAAACAGATGCAACCTTAAATTATTTCGCTTTACGGTTACGTCTCGAATGTATTGATTAAGATTTTTTTTCTACATAATGATAATTTGTACATAATGACATTTTAAGACACGAGGTTTTTTGTGCTAATCGGAAAGAAGCTTCACGGGAGTTATCCAAGGATGCTTTTACACATTGTTTATGTGAAGTGAGTAGCAAATGGGCATGCAGCCGTCCATACACACCTGACGGCGACCTCGAACAGAGCTGTAGGAAACCATTACTCCCATTCTTGGCCGGACACAGAAGTTTTGCTACTCTTGAGAACTGAGATAGTCGTCCAAATTGAAACATGGCTACACATATGACACATATATTTTTCTCATATTCTATAACAGAAATGTAGATAATGAAATTCAACATTTATTTTATTATTAGTACATCGCATTCAGTACGACACGCCCTTAACCCTGAGGCCAGACCCATTTACATGATTTACAGCTGTGACGAATGCCGTGCCCCTAGCTGACCCCTCGAATTACTGGGTCCGTGATATTTGTATTCATAGCGAGGTAACTTATGATACTTAATATATGTACTTAACGTAGGGATTTTAGAAAGGCATTTATATTTATCTTTCAACGACTACAGTATAGGATCCTTCCTATAAAAATATACAATTTTATTACAAAATAAAATACAAGCCAGATATCGAGTCTTATTCCCAAAATTCATATTTAATTACTAATGGCATAGAATTTTATTTTTAAATGAAGCTAAAAGCATAGCCATTAAAATTCACGTTTATTCACGTTTTATTTAACTTTACAATTGTACACCTTTAAAATACACCCCGTATATTTCAGTTTTATACAATTTTCAAAGCACGGGAACGATGAATACTATGAAACAAAACAAGCTTAGTTATTTACGTTGAAAGTTAACTAGGAATATACTAAAATGATATCGATAGAACCATCTGTACATTCGAAGTTTCCATTTTTACAAAGTTTACAAGAATGTACAACTGGACTGGTCCGTTGGTGCAATGGTTAGTGAAGTAGACAGCTGAGCCGGATGTCGTGGGTTCTATTCCTACTTAATAATCTATATGAGTTTATATAGATATGCATATATGTAGTTTATGGGCTCGTTGTTTACCATAGCAAAGACACTGCCAACTGTTCAACTTGAAATCAAATAGCCGTATGTTGAGATGAATCAAGATACTTATTATAATTTTTACTAATAACATCATGATACAACGTGAACAGTGCAAGCTATTTCTAATTTAGTTCCATATGCACGAAATATGGACCTTCATCTGTGGATACGGTAGCAAGTTAGAGATTAATAGACCCTCGGACAAATACCATCCGGCCTCTCAGAACTGGCATGACTGGCGTAATTGACCGATATTGATGCAACTGGTAAAGAGATGGATTGTTAAATAAACTAGACTGTAGCCACCGGCTTCGGACGAGAATACAGGCTTTTTTTAAAAGATATTATACTTCAATGTGACAATATTTTAATCGGCATCTTCAAATAATATATGCTAATGCATATCATACCTATAATTACATAAGTAAATTGATAATATTTCTACGACAATAGACACGGTGTCGAATTTTCGAAACTCGATTAAATGCCTCTATGAAACATACGGGGCATAATTTGAAGACCTACATACCACAATCCTACATACCAGTAATCAATTGGAATCCAGGGGTCAACTTTAATCGGTGATTTAGCTATGGAAACTTTACTGATATATAAGTATAGATAATAATAATAAATATCTCGCGACATCTCTACACACAGCAATCAGATCCCAACAGAGATCCTGTGCTAAGGTACCCAGACGCCTGATAAACTACATACCTACATATAAATTTCTACTTATATACCCATGTATATATGTATATTGTACATATATTTATTACACCCAGATACATCAAATACTTGTGCTCAACCACCTAACATTTGTCCAGGGTGGCAATGAAACCCACGACCACTACCTCAATGGACCTGTTTGTTAAGTACAGACAGGGAGACAGTGTATATATTTTTTATATATTTAATAATTATAGCCCCTTCCACAAACAATCGTTCATAAAAGGACAATACAAAAATAGTGATAAAAAATCACAGGAAGACAAAATGTATCGTTGAACATTTCGAATACCTGTTCGGATAACTGCAAGTGAAGGTATCGTTAAACGCTATTTTAATGATGAAAGTACAAAATTACTTTAATTTCGGTAACTGCACGTTTAAGGCAACGGTCGGGCTACGTTCCATTGAGGGTTATTTAACATGAGGTGGAGTTAAAAGGATATTTGTAAGGTGTACTTTGAAAAGACATTCTATAGTATCTCTTTGGGACCTCTTATCACACGGCCTTTCGATCTCAAACTAAGCAGAGCTTGGTTATGATACATATTTGTATGTACACATGGTATACATACATTTTTATGTACACAAATACTTTTTTTTTTCACAAAAACAGAATAAATTTTGTGCTAATCACACAAATACTTGTTGTCTAATTGGGAATCCTCCGGTTCAACGCTAAGGTTCACTTACGAATATATATATAACCGTGATATACATATAGTGCCGTCCCAAATATCCGAACGGGGTCACAACTCCTTGCGGGTTGAGCAACCGGTTGACACTAATGAGGTTACGTTTTCGAACCGTTCAAAGAATCTCAATTAACGCTTCGGGGAATCGATACAAATGCTCGAAATGTCAACCGGAATGGGCTAATAAATGAACAAGCAATAATAATAATAATGAAATAGTCATCAAAATAAGAGTTAAAATGATTTATTCTCCCAAATATAAAATATATAAAACGTTTCACAAAAAATATTAGTTAGCCATACTTAACACCTTGCGGCCAAAAAATATTGGTAATATTTAAAATTAAAATTATATCTTACAACAAAAAATAACCAATATTTTACAGTTACTTTATTAACACTGCGTAATCGCTTAACCCGGTCATCTGTTCAGTGCATCCTGTTAAAACTGGGTATCGCTAAAACATATTTTATACATATAAAATTAATTTACGATTTTAATTCAATAGCCTTAATGTTATACCCTCTTTCCCCCGCATTAAATTAATTTATCTATAACCAATACCTGTCAGTAAGATTCAAGCCGCGCCAATACTAAAAGTCTCCTCAATTTCGTTACTATGATGACGCATACATAGAGTCAATTATTACTCGACTCTACCAACGAGTAATTGACATCTGACTTGAAAATATAAAAGCTCACTATTTAGTAAAACTAATTGCTGTATAAATATTTATAAGCGGCGTTAATTAAATAATATGAATAATACATATATTATTCGTTCATGATTTTTTGAGGTCAACTATGTATATTCGCCTAATAACGTAATATGATATGAGTATGAACGAGCTGGACACACCCACTGACTTTTAACGAGCGTAAACCAAATACTAAGTTAATAAAAACATCACGATGTAATTGTAAGTCCGAATTAAGTTAGTGGAACATAGTATTAGTGTGTATGATTTTCGATTTTTATCAGTTTGGAATAAATACTCGTATTATTATTAAAATGAAATTCTGAAAGAAGTAATAAATATTTGTGAGCTATGAGTATATTTATATTAATAGATTTAGATTTTTAAATATTATAATGAAAATTTAAAAATAAATACTTATAATTTATTATGGGTATAACTTTAACGACTCTATACAAAAGACATCAACGAGCGTTCGAGTGTTAAATTCTAATTATTTATAATAATTTCCTGTAATTATGTTTATTTATTATTACAAGCGAGGTCGTAAGAAGGTAATATTAATATAAAATATTGACAAAGTATGGAGGATATTAACTTTATATACGAAAGGATACTTCCGTCACACCGGCTTGGTGTGACCCCGTCTGGACTCTACATAAGCATATGATTACACATTTGCTACTGTTAATCGTGATTAACTGTTACACAATTTTAACGTGCTAACGAGGTAGGATTAAGCCGGAACGATCATAATTATTAATAACAATTGACAATTTTTATTTCTAGTCATTGAAATGCATATTCAATTCAACAATAAATACTCTTTCGAGGAAAGCTTATGATAAATGTAGAGATCGTTATAAAGTATTCTATCGTTTTTAGTGTTGGACACGGGTTCCTTGTTCAAATGCGAATGATCAAAGCCATAGTGCCACCATGCCAAAAGTGGATTGCCTGACTTCACACGCCTTATAGATCATTGCGGAAAACTCTACAATAGGTAGAGATCCTTACAATATTCGTTTTTAATATTATATCGAGTTACATTAATCTTAAAAATGCCTATAAACCTTAATAATATTCGAATACTAGACCTCGAAGAGGTTGAAATTTAAATTAGCACATTATAACTGCCATAAACGACTAGGTTATTTTTCTAGATCTGATCTAATAGGTCTGAATAGAGATAAGGCTTATGAACAAAATTTTCTCCTAGACGATGTCATAAAACGTTACACGACTATCCACGTAATACATCCAGTTCGCCATATTGATGACTCTGTCGACTTTATAGAAAGAAAGTATCAGGCACTCCCGTAGAATGCCTGCAGATGAATCATATGAAAAAGTTTCGCAAGCTCACATAACCCATGTGATTCATTCTACTTATTGTAAGTGAAAAGAGTAGCAAACCATCAGGCAGCAGAGGTAAGCGGCCGTTGGTGCAGATGTATCAGGACTTCGAACAGGACGTAGGACTCGACTAGAACGATTACTGTCAGTCAGTTCGGATAGTACCACTCTTTAATAAGACTGATATTGAGTGTAACACTCGAATAGGACTGCGGGAATGGAGCTGTTAGTAGTATGCGTTCGGTTAGAATACGTGTATATAATATTTGTCTAATTATTAAATATTCCCACATGATTATTGGTACTTCTGAGAACTGGAATGGTCGGCTTTCGTTTACTTGCAGCGGGCAGTCACATTACAGACGAAACACAAATGGTTATAATAACAAGCGCATCCATCACGTTAACAATTGATAAAACGCTAGTAAGTACTAACGGCGTTCAGGAAAATTATGGTTTTCCTTAATAACTGAATGAAACTTTGAAATGTAACTTTTATTCTATAATAATAACATTAGATCGAACAAAAAGACGATTAAACGGACTGAGTAAAAAAAAACCGGCTTTTTCATTCAATATTTATTTATCTGTACCGTTAGACACCGTTTCGATTTTCAAAATGAGATACTAACGACTTCTATGTGATAAAATAAAAAGTGTGATTAATTTAGCACTGAAGCTTCCGTCGACCGATCGTTGCGATCCACGGACATTCCTCGACACCATAACCAATATCCATTCATCCATTAATCTACCCAACGATTAATCTATTCATCCATTAGTCTAGTGGTACACGCCGAAACAGCTCAAAGCAGTTTCATAGAATCATACAAGAAAAACGTTTTCGACTCGAATAATAATAAAAATACACATGCTTTAGAGCCATTGATAAAAAGGATACTTTTTACATATTTATGAATAAACAATTTATTATAGGCAAGGACACATTATTAATGTAATGTATTCAGAGCATCTTAATTGTAAATAAAAAATTAATAAACGTAAAACACATAAATTAATGATATTTAGATTTACTCCGATGTACCTACCTATGTGTTATTTTAATGGTTTGGATGAATATGAATGACTTAGACGCATAGTAATGTTTAAGTACCTACTGAAATTAAATAAAAAATGGTTATTACCTCTATCATATTCTTCACCCTTACAAGACGAAGGCAAATTGTCCAGAAACGTAAAAAACACTACGATTAAAAAAATATTTCTCACATCACAACGAAACGAATTTCCGAACTGGCACTTTTTAACTGTCATTTTGACGTGCGAAATCGCGCGCAAACTTATTTTGAATTTCGAAAAGTAATTTTAGCGAGCGTCTCGTTCAACGCATTTCACTTGTTTTATTTGGTAAATTTTCAACAGCGACAACGGAACGGTTTTCTCGGCATTTTTTGAAATATCAGAACGTATTTTATTCGATCGTATAACTGAGAAGCCGTCCACACGGAGTGACGGCAAGGAACCCACTAGCCGAGTGACCAACTTAAAGTCTGTAAAATAAGAAACACACATATTACTCGACGGGACTTACTTTGAGAAAGTTCCATGAGGCTTTCCCTGATTAGCAAAACTGAACCTTATTTCGATACGTTTAAAAGCGTACGGAGTCTATTTATTTTTATAGTAGCGACTCGGTCACACTCACAGCCAACTCGCTAAACAAGTGAACGGTGAAATGAGAAATTGTGAGAGAGACCTATGTCAGAACGGGATAGATAGACATTTCTTTTTAGAGTGTGACCACGTAAAGGTAGAACTTATTCATACTGGGCGACCAGCTACGTATTATTCTTAATTTTGTAAAAAAATCGTACGTACACTTTTACATTTGACACGTTAATAAATTATATACATATATATATTTTTTTTATGCACGTCATTAAAACCATTATATTCCAGTAACTGTTGAAAGACATTTATAAAAAAAATATTCTTTCACGTGTAAATAATTTCGAAAAGAATTAATATCTTAAGTCCATAGTATAAGTGGTCGTTCCTAAGAACACCGCGCGCTAACGGACGAATCCATCTCACTTTTTTCGATCTCAAAAGTGACATAATTTCAAGGGAAATCCTTGTTTTGCTCTCTGTCAACACCTTTTCCGTCTCTCTTTAACTCTATCGAGTAACTGAAATAGGCGTAGTTCGTAAGTACAGTGCAGTGGTTACTGGGGCGATCATCATTTATTGAAGTGCATACAATGTTTAAAATAATCATTGATGAACTTACTTTATATTTATTTCCATGTTCTTTCTTCATATAACTGTCTTGCAACAAACTTTACACATGTTCCACCTAACAGTTAACAGGAAGAGACCTCTTACGGATAAAACCGCCATTTATATTCCTAGCCCATATTTTTATGTATAAATTCATGGATTGCTCTAGAACTAGATCCAGCAATCGTGTTACTGGATAGTGATTATCCTCTGTTGTCTATGGGCTTTAGCAACGTCAGAGTAGTCATCAATACGCTGCCAGTTGTAGGTCAGATACAAATCTTCCCCAAATTACCACTTGGAGAATGTTCCTCAACGACTGCTACTGAAGGAATCGTCAGAGCAACTTCAGAGCAGTTATCAATACGATGCCAGTGATAGGTCAAATTACACGCTTCTCCAAATTGCGATCTGAAGAATATTCCTCCATTTCTTGTGTTGAAGAAACTATCAGTGCTCAATCGTGATTACTAACTACGTAGGTAATTACTGAATCTATTTAGCAGTAAATTTTGACACACACGAAACGAATTCAGTCCCAAAACCGTGTAATTGAATTAGAAATAACAATGAAACTAAACCAACTTACAAACATACACCGGGAATAGAACCCGGAGCTCGGAGAGTGACATCGTTATGCGCTAGGTGGTTGCGCGTACTAATATTTGCTATTCAGCTCTCGGCGCAGAGCCGGCGATTCGATAGTGAAAGTCTCGGAATGCAGTCCTTAATTCGGACCCTAGGCCGGAAACTGACGCCGACGGGCTAACATTGAATGCAATTTGAGACGTCCACAACGTTAAATGTAGTGGCATTGTTAATAAACCTTCTATTTTAGGTAAGATTTCTTGATAACGTCCATCCATGAGTTGTTGAGGTTGATACAATTGTTTTTTGATATAATATAAATATTCATATATAGTTTTTTATTCAAATAAACCAAAATACATATTTAATGAAATACTCCATTTTTAATCAACTTGCAGGTTGAGCGCTATAAAGTAAAATGTTCAAGACATATATATATAGGATATCTGTTCCCGATTTCAATTAGCCGTCTGTTTCTGTCTTAATCGTGTCACTCGATCACTTTGTTGCCCCTAACCGGTATAGAGGATCACATTTTGCCTGTAAGTACATAGAGTGAATTATAACGAAACATCTTATCTTTTAAAAGCCTCTGAAACCGGCGTGTACGTACGAGTATGAAGATAGTGATGAAAGTGGACGAAGCACGTCAGGTTTGCAAGGACAGAGATGCTTGGCACTGCCTCCTCCGCTAGGGACCTGGCGTGACGGTTATTTATTTTATTTTTATTATTATTAATATTTTCATCCTTTCCACCCTTCTCCTTCTTTATATCTTGCTTCATCGGCGTCTCCATGACTGCTTTGGGCTGGATTTTTATATAGTGAAAAGTAGCACCCCTTCATAATGTCGAAGGATAAATATTTGAATATGATGGTGTAGTGATTGTGTAGACTTTAGTTAGTATTTTCGTCCTATTTGAACACGACCAGTTTTGAGTTTAAAAGTTGGAGTACCGTGCCAGTTTATAATATTTATATATAAAAATATATCCACAAATTCAATGCACTCAATCGCCACACAAATTTTCAAAAATACAGATAAACTTATATAATACACAAATTATAATTAATCTATGTGTAGATCTTAAGCTTCAAATAATTTGATTTTATATTATTATTTGATTGATTTTGATTTTATATAATTATTTGATTTGATATGTAAATAATAAAATTTATTTTACGTTTATAATTCAAATACTGTACTTGTGTTACATAACAATTCAAAGTTAATATAAAATGCAGTTATTGTAACAGATATTATTTTAATAATAAGAATGCATTGCTCATCTCAAACCGAAGGTTAGGACTTTCGCTTGGGGTTACCGTTCGTGCAACAGGGATGGGAACGTTATTGCTATTCAAATATCGATAAACAATAAACATCAGTAATAAATCGAATCACTGCTATTATGATTTCTACACTATTTCCGGAAAACCTACACGCATCTGAGTATTGTTTATATCAAGAATTTTTAAAATTAAATACAATATGTTGTTACTTCTTATTATTTATGTTCGTAAATAATTAATAATAATTATTACTTTTTATCATTCTGCAGTTGGATACGGCTAGATTTGAACTTTCGAAGCGGAGGTCTATTTCTAAACCACTCGTTTTTTATATATAGTCTATATTAAATATAAAAGTAACCGTTTTTACTAAACTGTGAGTACTTGCGGTGTAACGGTCGTAGTTGAGGCAGGTGTGGTGTATACACACGCACGAAAACTCGCAACAACGTGTGACACTCAGCACTGTGTTTACAGATTGTAAAAACGTAAACTAATACTTGATTTCGTTAACGGGTGCATCCGTTTTATTATTTGTACTAAAAGAAATATGTGTTAGCTTTGGATTTTCTTTGTTAGCTATGGTCGTTAAGAGTATTTTAGGCCATCCAAAATCGGTTGTAATGTGTTATATGTAAGGATAAACAGTGTTTATTCGATCAATAGAAAAATGATATTTTTTAATTATAATATTTGCCATATTTGATTATCCATAGATAAAAACAAACTATTTTAAACTTTAAAATGTGAATTTACAATATTTAACGGCTTTTTTAATGAAAACCATGTCTACTTTTACTCAGTGGCGATATATGGAGCATATTGGTGATAAAGTAAATAATGCTCAGTTAATAAAAACTTGTCGATGAAAAAGCCATCACTAGAGGTCCCACGAGCCATTATCGATAAAGTGTTCCGACAAGCCACGACACAATAGAAAGTTTATTTGTACTCTGTGCTGGTGAGTACCGTTAGCAAAGAAAGATTATTAAAAACTAATTGTTTTAAATTTCTGATTTTTTTGACATTCATTGAAGTGTTCAGAATACTTGGTGATTTGGACGAGTTGTAACTAAATTAAAGAAAGAGATAGTAGATACATATCTTAAATTATTATTATTCGAATATAAGTGGAGCCGTGGTTAATTGAATTTTAATGCTAGGTATTTCAAAATCGTATTTAAAAAATCAAATTTTATTTAAAACTATTTTCTAAGCTTTCAAGACAATTGCTCCATTAATATTTTATTTAATCCATATACATAAGTAATTTTATTCCTTGTTATATCTTTTGAATAGATCATAACATTTGACTGCAAAAGACCTAAAATATTGCACCAATATGTTAACTCCTATTCATAAATTGTGTTTTTATTAGAAAAAAAAATTTTTTTTTGTCTACTATCATTTTTTTCCTTTATATGCTGTCGGTACTAGACTGCAGCATTAGGCAGGTATCGTCGGTGCGAGGTCGCGCCTGAATCCGAACACAGGTGTGTTGACCTTCGGCTGATATTGTAAATATTGAGTACAAACGTGTGATAGACGGCAAAAGATAAGGAAAAGATATTATTTCTAAAAGATAAAATCGAAGAGCATTTCTCTAAAAGATAACACATAAAAGATAAGATGTTAATACAAAATGTTGTTTCATACTGAATTAATTATATAATTATAAAAATTTAATTGAAAGTGGTAGATTGTAATATTTTTAGAACCAGCACCTAAATGGCCGATGGCTGGCCCGTTGGTGCAGTGGTTAATGAACCTGGTCGCTGTTTATGGGATCATGGGTTTGATTGGCATGCGGGTCAAATATTTGTGTGATGACCACAACAATTTGTACATTGTCCAGGTGTAAAGAAATTATAAACTGTAAAGAAATTACATAACTCAAAAGTGATAGTCCTATATTCGACACGGGCGTAAAGTTGGATTTTGAAGGCATATATTTTAGGCACTTATTTATATTGATTAATATTATTACCCATGGCTGTTCACGAAGAGCATTTCATTCGTCGTAAAATTATAAAAATATAACAGTCATGTACCTACATATGCCATAATCAACTTTAATTGCTACGTTTGCTAGTAAAATGCAATGTCACACTGCTATAATATATTCGTTGGCACACCAGCAGGGCGCGTTGTCACGGTTCACATTTGTCGTGAAACTTGAGTTTATTTTGACGGAGAGATTTAACCCATACTTGTGATCGGACTCGAACGGGTTTACGTGTAACTGTACTTAAAAACTTGAACTTGAATTTTTTTATTTTTGTACGGAACACTTACTTGCGGGTTACCTGATGTTAAGTTGCCAGCTCAATAATAATTGCATCTGCATTTGTACTATAATTAACTGCTCTGTTAGTGCAGTGGTTAGCGCACATTATAGCCAAGGCAGGTGTTGTGGGTTCGATTCCCGTATGGATCAATGGATCTATATGGAACTCGGATTGATGGATCGATTTCCATGTGGATTTACATTTGTATAATAGACACATGGCTTTGTGCTGTATCTATGTGCAAAAGAAATTAAAAATATTTACATAAGTACATACTTATATGTATGTATGCAATCTGTCTAGGGCCTGGCTACCACAGCACAGGCTTTACCCAGTTCGGTATCAGATGCTCCAGTGATCTCTCACGATATTTAACATTTACTATTATCTATTTGTATCTCTATCACGAATTCAACGTTTATGTTCCAAATTGACGTTCTACTATGAACATCCTACTAACACATATAATACATATTCTCGTAGTATAAAGATTTGTAGTTTGCAGTCTCAGCTACAAATTTCAGCGTCTTAAGATATGATCTTTAGCGACTCAATACATGTAGTCTTTAATCCTATTACATTAACGTTTTTACATAAATTAACGATAAGGACGATTCAACATCGGTTCCATACCGGTGTCTCGAGCAAATTTGTATATGTATGTATTTACGCTAATTCATTCAAAAATATAATGAACTTTTGGCGAAGAAAAATTGTTCACCGATTAAAGCGTATCGATGTAAATATATGTATAAATAAATTATGCTTTAGTGAGCTTAACGTATTTAAATATTAACATCAATATGCTATACTAGAACAAGTGAGAAACATGTGGGTACATATGTATCTAGATCCCAATTCCGAATACTTTCGACCGAAAGCCCAGATATGCACGCGCGTTGAATCGCCAACGGAGTTTAAGAGGTCGCAAAGGAGATTCGTAATTTCTCTTCGTAAATCACACGGTTAGTGGCACTGTCCACTTTCCAACACATCCAAGTGCCAAGTACACTTTGAAACAAATAAAATTATACATATATACAAACACGCACACAGCCGCACTTGCACACACATAAACATGTACGCATATATACATACATACATACACACACACATGCACATACATGCTATTTA
>DVPR01000390.1:0-14320 GCA_018239345.1 Oxynetra stangelandi
AAACCAAGTGAATGGTGGAATGGCAGCAAAGGAATCCATAATTATGTGGTATTGTTTCATTGTTTCATGAATAGGGTTGACGTTTGGAAAAGTTGTGGTTTAATGTCGACTGTGATGTCAAACGGTCTAAATGACTTTCAGTATAATACCTGTACCTACCTATCTTGAAACTGCGAAGAAATTCCTTTGTGCTCAAGAGCAAAACATACGTAAATAATACGTCAATGTACGTTACATTCGTGGATTCTTTGTACACAAATAATCTATCTAATAAATATATCAAGCAGAAACGTGAATCGCCGAAGTGCAATAATGCTTTATTTCAATTGTCAATAAATATTTACTTTACAATATCCGCCTATCCTGTTCTTGTCTCTTTACTGTCACTTTTTTTAACATGTACGAGTATATGTAGTGATTGGAGATGCTTAGATA
Organism: Oxynetra stangelandi; assembly: GCA_018239345.1. Classification (NCBI taxonomy): domain Eukaryota; kingdom Metazoa; phylum Arthropoda; class Insecta; order Lepidoptera; family Hesperiidae; genus Oxynetra; species Oxynetra stangelandi. The sequence goes on from DVPR01000390.1 coordinate 436, forward strand.
ATTATTGTGTTCTATTTGATCTGAACAATAAACAGTTTATTTATATAGGGTGTAGCTTCCTTCCTCTGTATTGAATACGCAACAAAATAATGTCTATTAATAGGGTACGCCGAGCGATGGTTAGTGTAGCCCGTTGTCGGTGTGCACTGATGTGTTTCAGCTCATTATTGAGAAACAACATAGGCCCAAAACTAGTGGAGCTATTCCGAACAATTGACGTGAGTCATGTGATTGGATACAAACTATATTCTTTTGTTTTACGTGAAGAGAGTAGCAAACGAGCAGTTAGGAGACACAAGTGACCACTGACATTGGCAACTGCAATGGACTGCAGTAAAGACTGCGTAAAATCGTTAATGCAAGTGGCTATCAATATTACCACCACTGAGCAAAAATAATCTTCATGTATTTATAACCTAGCTACATGAAGTCAGATATCCTTAGAAATAGTATAAAAGATATCCTTGGAAAAAATTAATAGAAGTGATATGTGATTCACTTCAGTCCGCATACACGGGGTCCCCGACGTTCTGAAGAGGCGTGCTAGAAACTTTTGAATCAGGCTAAAGGGGAAAGACATCTCGGCAAATATAGACCGCCCAAAGCCAGCCTACTTAATTTTTGACGACTTACATGAAAAAGGGGCCGAACAAAGAGACGCCGTACAGCTCTGGCTTAACTTGCAATTTGGCGTGGCGACGCTTGCTCAATGAAATATATTCATAGTATTTTGTGTTTCTTCTGCATGAAATCTTCACAATTGAAATTGTATTTATATGGTGCTTGAACATAAACTTTAATATAATATAATACATATTTTATTATGTGTACATACCTATACAAAATATCAAGAAGCAGTGATAGCCTAATGGTTAAGAATTCAGCTCTCACACTGGGAGTTTTAGGTTTAAATCCTAGCGCGCACCTCTTTTTTACAATGTGCGTTTTAACATTAAATATCACTCGCTGTAATGGTGAAGGGAAACATCGTGTGAAAACCTGCACATCTAAGAAAAAAAAATCTAAGGTGTGTGAATTCTACCAACCCGCACTTGGCCAGCGTGGTGGACTATGGCCTAATTCTTCTCATTCCGAGATGAGACCCGTGTCCAGCAGTGGACCGTTCAATGGGTTGATGACGATGATGATGTACATATACAAATTATCTACATATATGTGTTCCAATCAAAATATGCGGAGAATTACCTATGCTCATTATATTATAATTATTTAATCGAATACCTAAATGATTGAGGTTTTCCTGTTGAGGCAGGTACTCCTGAATGTCGCCGACTATTCTCGTGATCTCTTGAGTGTCCTTAGCGATGCTGCAAAGCTCCTCTTGATTGAAGTCCGGTGTGATCTGTTTGCAGAGCAGGATTTGACTTATCACGTTGCCGAAGTTCGAAGGCCCCGCTCTGTTTTCTGCAAAAAGGTCGTGTATCGAGTACTTTTTGGGTTTCGTCCACATATTTTCGTGTAGTTAGGAGAAATAGTTACTATCGGACAATATACCGCTAATAAAAGCAATAGCTTTCACTAGATAATGAAAAATGTTTTTATTCATTAGTTTAAAATATTTCGTAATAAGTTTCATCTTTGGAACAGCTATTGAAATTCTTGGGATAAATTACGAAATTGAAAAAACATTACGTATACATTGCGTACATATTACGGTAGGCGTTAATTATCTTGCAAGTAAAATACGAAATCGATTGATGTATTGAGAGGAATAAAATTTTTACCATAATACGACGTCATATCCATAGGCACGAGTTGCACCAGACGGTGACATTTGGCTAATTCGCGTAACAGCAGCTGCGACATGAAGTACAGGAGGACCAACTGAGGCTGCTCGGTGCACCCCTCGTTTGTGGACCTGAAACAACTTTCATAAGCGCACCCGAAACGCATAGATGCCAAGTATTTCAAGATCGGCAACGCACATACGATACCCCGAGTGCACGTGCATAGCCGACGGTAACCACTTACCATCAGGTATGCTGGTTGTCGGTATGGCATAAAAAGAAAGGTACCAAGTTTCATGTTGTGCCCGCAATAATGCTACCCGAGGCCCTATTACTTTAATCGGTATTAACAAATAATTCTCCAGATTAACCTCGTGATTAAATAAAAAAATACGGATTTTATTAATAAACGTAAGCTCAGTCGGTCACGATCAATGTCACGTGTCTGCGTACCGTTAAAGAGTATGAAAAATTATTTATGTTCAGATAATATTTCAAGATCTTGTAATCACGGGGCTATTTACTGTTCATAATGTTGTGGAAAAGGTTGTCAATAATTATCACTGTATTTATGATGGTCATTGACTTCAAATACATAGAGAAATAGTAAAGCGGTACTGCCGAAAAAAAGTTTTATATAATTAAATTGTCCACAAATCATGGTTTCTTTCTAAGAAGTACTCTAGAGGGGACGTTTAGTAGTTTTCTTTAAACGTGTTTACTTTAAACGTGTATTACTTGTAATCTCAGCAATAACTTTTCGGTGGTTACAACGCAGTTGCAGTATTATTTACTAGACTACTGGTTTGTGGATCTTGGTAGTTATTACACTAGCAAGATCCACAAAATGTTGAAATTTTAAGCACCCTGTTACATATTTTTTCATCGTAGAGCGATATTAGATATTTCATATTGATTATTATACGTTGATATCACATTATAAAATGTAATAGAGAAACGTAGAAAATTGCCTAAATCATAATTAAATGCCTAAATTTAGCTTTGATCCTTAACCTTAAACGCTAACCGGCGCGGCTTTGTGGTTTAATAAATTTATATAATTCTATACATTCGAGTGTATCGCTATGAGAAATCCTAAATCAGTTAATTAAATCTCGACACATAAATTAATGTGCAGAATCACGATTAGTGTGTAGAAAGAAAGTTATAAATTTGGGTATCTTGTAACAAAACTACGAAACAGATGACGTAATTAGGCAGAAATCATATATAACATTTCATTTATATGCATTTATATATTATATAAGAACACAGTTGATACACGCATTTTGTTAGTTTTTAAAATTAAAATTTGTCTTATGCTTTTAAGGGGACGGAGAATTGCTGGCTTTATTCACGCTGTATCGATTAAAAACGCAGTTTTTTAATGTATCTTTAGCTTTATATTTTTACAGTATTTACTGTATTAATACAAATTTAATATACTTTAGCTTTCATGAAATACAATAAGAAATGCCCATTTGTGCCTCACACACAGATTGAAATATTAATGTTTTACTCAGAGCGTACCGTATTCACACAAGGCAGAAATGGGATAACAGGATCAGAGAAATATAAAACAGCTGTAGGTACTGAATAAAAACCTTGCAATCTTACAAACAATTCTTACTTTCTGAATGTAAAATCCTATAAAAGATCTTTTTAGCTTGGTGGTTTTGATTTTAGGCTTCAAAGTATCTACCGTATTTGAGTGATTATATTTTGGTAAAAAATTTATTGATACTTACAAAGTGATATGGAATAAATGATGCGAAGTAAATTTTGTTGAAACTTTAAAAATAGTGGCTTTAAACATAAGTATTAAAATGCGTATATTTCGATGCTATATATTTTTCTTTTATATTTTCACTAAGCATTATATTACTATTATACATATGTATTTTACATTTTTTATTATTATTTCGCAAAACCATTTCTTTCGACACTCTTGGAACTGCTGATCTAGATATTATTTTGATAAGATAAAAGGTTAAAGGTTATGTATTGTACCTAATTCCACGATTCGTATCGGGCAATTTGAACAGTTAATATTGATTGTGTAAATAAATTACAGAGTTTTGATTAAATATCAAGGTGCGAAACTTCAAACAAAGTTTATTGTGGTGAAGCTCAGCTTCGAAGTGTACTAAAGTTTTAAATTGGAAATTAATAGACGTAGGTACTTAGGTACGTACTGCCAATTACTTTTCCAATTTGCCCGGAGTAACAACTGTTATACTAGTTATTATAAAAACGACATATTTGAGGCGATGCCATTTGAATAATATAGTACCAATTACGTATAATTAATTGAGACTTAATCTTCTTAACTTTAAAAAAATATGATGTGGTAATGCTTGCAGTAATTGGAGTTCTGAGTTAAACAAGGTGAACTCGGAATGGTCTTTTGAAATGTAAATAATAGGGTTGAGTTAACATAAAGCCTCATGGACGTAATTAATCTTTTGAGAAGTTATTTTGTATGATTAAAATAGCCTCATCCGTGTTCCTGTCTGGAATTTAATTTTACAAGTAACAAAGATGGAATGACATTATCAATTTAAATAAAGTTTAATAATTATAATGATTGTTTCAGTACATCACCATAACGCCACTTTTAGGTTGATTACCTTTAAAACAGTGTTGTATTTCAATTTTAAGTTCATAATATAAAACAAACAGCAATGCAAGCAGTAATTTTAAACACTTTTTTCCCGTTGAAGTTCAATGATATTAAAGTTTTTAAATTAATTTTTGAAACTGTTAAAGTTAATTGATGTGAAATGAACGCGTTACCACCCGGCCGGCGGTGTTGTTGAATACTTGCTTTTGTTTAATAATAGCAACTGAAACTGAAAAATGGCGTTTACTTTTCACTCTCTGATAAAATACCGCTGCACTCTATATAAACAAGCCAATAAGAAAGTTTATATTACGAGCGCGGTTATATTCCTCTACAAATTATGTTTTTCAAGGTCAAACACGAATTATACATTCAATTCAAGCAAGAACAATTGTTTATAAATATATACTCGAGAGGATCACAATAGAACAATTTAGAGAAATGATGGATTTTATAGTTTTTTAATGTGTGCACATTTGTTTAGCTTGGGATCGACCAAAAAAATATGAAAACATTTTGTTTATCCACATCTTAAGATTTATATAAAGAAATGTGACACGTTGAAAATATTTATTTCTTGCCTTTTACGAGAACAGGTGTGCGAATGTAACGCGTCCATGTAACGTTTTGTACATATAACGATGGAAACCATTTATCTACACGTGAGAGAACATTAATCTAAGCCGGACAACGATTTAGTGGCCTTCGGTAAAAAAAATTGTAAGCCCCATTTACGGGGATTTCCGTAAAACCATTGTTTTCTATAGCTTTTAAAGTAATCTCGTATAATTGATCCGGCCTTGGTATAAAACCGATTTGTTATATGAACAAAAAGAGCACTACAGTAATAATATTCTTTTATTTGAAAAATAAGATCAAAAGTTTTCATTGTGTCGTGATAACAAAAGTTTTGCGTGTAAGACACATAAGTCGTGAGCTCATTGACAGATTCTGTCTCTTAAATAAGCAGTGTGACTTGGCGGTCTACCATTGAAGCGTCTGTTGGACGTTCGATCTTTGTAGATTTTGGAACGATGTGAACACGTTCACGTTTAATGATAATATTACATCAGTACATTCAATGTAAAACATCGCTGTTGTTATTGGATTCGCTCAAATACGCATATACGCATACTGTTTTTATTTCAAACAAATGAAATTCTAGCCGTCCTAGGGACCATTAGTGTAGGATTCTTTTTTCGCTGTTTTATAACCGACCTAGTATCGTTTCGGCTTTATTTAGATAGAACGGACGTATAACCAATATTTGTTTAGAACGGCAGAAAATTTGGTGAGGGGCGAGATATTTTTTTTTTAAAAGGAATAAAATTAAAAAAATTATTGTGTTATACAAATAGTGTAATTCAAACCCGAAGTTATACCTACACATTTAAATCGTAATAAAATAATATTACGTTAAAACAAAAGTTGCGAGTTACAAGATATTGCCAAATTACGTGTAAAATTAAAGAATTCTCAATTCAATACCTTGGAAGAGATTGACATAATACAACTTTAAGATATGGTGATAATAAGCAGCTATTAATGTTGAATATTTTATAGTTCATTATCCTTATCGAAATATATTTCACAGTTGTATGGATTTCCTTCAAATGCTATCATTAGGAAATTTGCTGCATTAGCGCAAGATTAGGGAATGAAAGAGCGGCAGGTGACGGGTCATCCTGTTTACCTTAGATTTGAAGATCCAAGGGTAGTCATGGAGTAAAATGGCTTTTAATTATAAAGTAATATCACGTCTTGTTTCAGATGCTTTTTAAAAGTTTCAATGCAACTGGATTACTTGAAGCTTGTAAAGAAAGTTAAAAGGAACCAATATAACATTTTTGAAACATAATATCTACTTACTATGTACGGGAACTATTGCCTAAGATAAAGGAACCTAATATGTGAAGTTTCGCGTATGAAGTTATGAAGGTTTAAATGTTTTTATGTAACTTTGGATAGTTTCTTTTTATAAATATTATAAAAATAATTTTTATTTATAATTGTAACTTCATAGTTGATTTGTCATATTAATCTTTTTGAGATCCCTACGTATTATTTATTTTAAATTATTTGTATAATCAGCATAACTAACTTAAATTAAATACTGATAAATATTAAGTGAACAGTTAAAATTTGATGACCTTGACCTTTGTTTTCTAGTTTAATACGAATTTGATAATTCTTACGATCAACAGCTTAATACACAGAGCCGAATTAATGTGCCATAAAAATTCGAACATCTCAATAGTAATTTGTACCCTGAAGATTTAATAACTGAAGAATAAAACGAATGTGACTCACTTCTTACAAGTGGGCAGCACTAACTGGCTGGTTTGCTTGGTGGCTTCCACGCAGGCGCGGCGCAAGCGACGCACGCGCTCGCGCAGCTCCGGGCAGTCGTGCGGTTGGCCGATGTGAATGAGCAGGTCACGGAACAGCGCCAGCTGGACATTGATCTCCGTTATTAGCTGCAAATGGAAACGGGCTATTAAAATATTTTATTTAGTTATATTAAAAATTCAAATACACCCATACACATTACTAACACACATCAAAAGGAGACACGTAGATATGTTGTGGTATCCACTTTAGATCGCGTAGAGTTAAATTGGTACGTCTACCGTATAGGTAACAAAGCTCACATACTCAATTTGAATCAAAAGCACGAGTGATTTTAAAAATTTATCCAGTAAAATTACTATAAGTGATAGCTTCACTAATTGTAGTTTGTTTATGTCATCGGGGGTCAAGTATACGCAGCTGACGTCAGGGAATTGCTGACGTGCTGCAACAGCAATGGGTCACTGAGGCCGCACTGAAGTTAGCCTGACGGTTTAGGCCTAAATAGGACCCATTGAGGTCTAAAGTATTGCCGTTTCTAAATGGTATTTTCTTGTATTCTTTGTTTTCTCTAGAAGAAAAACTCTCTGTATAGAAACAGGTTTGAAGTCGTAAAGAGGCCAGTTAGAAGCGCTCTCTACACTGGGGAGTGTGAAAGTATACCCCAAGGAAGCGAACATTTTAATCGATGGGTGTGGGCGCGTGTGTATAAAATATAATACCTATTACAAGGTACGAGTTCGCCATAACCCACCTTTTCCCGGCAGGTTTAGTATGCGTAAGGCGTTTGATGACGAATAAAAACGGACGATTACCTTATTTCATTTGAATAATAGCAAAACAGGTTAACTGTTTTTGGTACGACACCTGAATTTCTTAACGGAAAATATTAATGTCGCAAATTATATGTTTGTGATGGGAATATAATCAATTTGTACTATTTATAGCTATTTGTAATAGGATTTACGAGCCACGGGTACCTAATCCATAAAGTGTTTACATTACGTATTCCGATATGTGATCGTTTAATAAGATATACTTATAAGAGTTATATGTTGCAAGGTCTATTTATCACAATACCCACTATGCCGTGCTACAGTTTGTAAAAAAATGTAACGACGTTCAGATAAATTGTGGAAAACTCGCTAATTACCCCAGCGTTCCCAGTTCAACCGCAGGATTCTTCAGTGCTCCCGATTGAAATTGATTTATTGCCTCCTTTCGCGTTTTTATACGCCAAACGAACCATATTTCGCTAACCAGATAGGATAGCGATAAGACATCCGTAGATCAAGTTTATATATACTCGCGTTTCTGAACATTTTTTATTTAAATAACTGCTTTATAATTAAGAACTAAGTAAATGGATAACGAAATATATACTTTCGCTGAATATTTTGTTACAGGTTTATATCTTTACACACATTTGACAATTATAAAGTCGTATGTTGAATACCGGTTGATATGTATATATATGAAGGAATCTTGATGTGGTAATTTGTTGCATTAAATAAGTATATAATGTCGTATTTAATAAATGCGGGCGGCGCCCTCATCGTAAACTACATATTAAATAAAATAGTGGGCACGACGAACGCAAAAATTATGATTCCCAAATCCATTTATCACCGCGTCAATGGATAGCATTCGGAATCATTCTCGTGAGGAAATATGATTTTGTGTAGCAAGCGTTTGTCTGTGTCATTGCAATGGTAGGTTTTCTATTATAGAAAATTATCTTCTGACCTAACTGATTTATATTTTTCTATACATTTACAGATGTTTGTAAAGGTTTGAGGAGTTCACGAGAAGTGTATCCGACTTACATGGTTAATGGAGCGTTCGTTAATAATACACCACCGGTGTCACTTGACATTTTATCTCTAATTCAGTGACCGTAAAAATTATTATGAGTATGACAAAAAAGCTACTCGTATAACCTTTTCTCAGATATATTAATTTATATTTATCCCGTGACATTATTGAAACATGCTATGACTGGTTAAGAGTTCTTCTACTTTGCTGTTCGTTCATGTCGGTATTTTAATATAGAGGTTATAGGCTATACGGAGAAGTTGGCTTTTAACATGAGTATCACTTTAACATGATTTAAAATATTTTCCCTTAGTACTCTCTTTTCTTATACTCATTATGCTGAGACACTGTTTGTGAGATTGTACCATGAAATTGTATCTCACTCTATGATCTCCATTATTTATATAGTTACTGATAAAAGAAGAAATTTAAAAGCACGCATTTATCAGCCGTAAGAACGATACATGCATAAAGTATGGAAATTCTCAAAACATACATAATTTTAGAAATTGGGCGTGCTTAATTAAGCTCCAAATTGGCCGGTAGGTGCGGTTTCCTATAATCACGTTCTGACTCCATGATCGCATTATCTCAGCGATACCTAATTTACTGTATTATGATGAGAATCACTGACGCTGTCAAGTCACGACAATACGACAATCAGTACTACACTTGATCTGTGTTTGCTGTGCAGTTATTTATTTATTACTATAACATGATATGAATTACTTCTGTGATGATGTTCAGCTTTTTTTGTTACTGTGACAATATAACTCATTTTCCTGTACATATTGTCCCCTTTGTATTACGTAGCTTCGTTTAAAAGTAAACTGTATTATCAGCTGCTTTTATAAATATTAAGACTGAAAACGGCGTAATTAAAATGCGCCACCGAATAATAAAATGGGACAAGTTTCAACGTATCCCCGACGAGAAAGTTGGAGGAATCCCTAAAACTTAGGAACAATTTACGAATGTCAAACTTTTCGTTGTTTGCAGGCAGTTACCTTCGTAGTTTAGTATGTTCTGTACATGCATAAATGTATAATTCAACATGTTGTTATTACAGTAGTTCAATTTCCAATTGTATTTTTTTTGTGTTTCTCAATGAAATATTCATTGTGATCTTCGATTTATATATTTCTTTGCACATATGTTTTTATTACGTTAATATTCCTAAAAAGTGGGAAATTTACAATTGGTTCCGATAAACTTCTGCACAAAGAACTTAACGTGGTCTTTGCGCAAAGCGTGTAAGCTGTTCCGCAAAGCGTGGGATCTGTCCTATATTTGGCAGCATAACGCGGTCGCCGTCAATTGAATTGATGAATTTTATTCCTCAGCGGCACGTTGAACAAAAATTTCGAATTTCGAATAACATAATACTGACTTAATATTTTCAATAAAAAATGACAAGTTTGACCAACCAGAGATTAGTTATAGCAACTAGAATTTATGAAATATATGAAATAAATGAATCGTTTAAATAAGGTTTTAGGTTCATTAAGTTTTTATTAGATTTTAGCTTCTATAAAAATTAACATTTCATAGAAGTCGTTTTCTAGTTCGTATAGTATTATTGTTTTGTGGGGTATCATATTAAAAATTCGGATGGATTTCGATACTCAATCTAGCGTATACTACCGTTACTTTTAACATTAATAGTGTTTTATCGCCCTATCGAAGAGCCAAAAAATTAAAAGGATTTTTATTCTAGCACTAAAATCGGGATTGTTTAGATTATAACGAATATCCGCAATTTAGTTTTCTAGATGGTTAGCGCAGCTTGGGTTTTGTCAAAAGTCTTCCTTTACAAGTCCTATTTCACCGTAGGGAGATCACTGGATAGTTGCCATGGTAAGCCTGCTACTGTTTTCTTTGTAGAAATATCTATAAATATAAGTAAAGTATATGATTTAAAACACTAAGGCGGCCCTTTGCATGTATGGAACAATGGAGTAAAAAAATCTGAATAACATAAATATGTATTTCCAAAACCTTTGATGTGGATTGGACGTCATTTATCTTATGCATCTTCACTATGGTGGTGAAGAAAAAAACTTATAGAAGTATAAATAACAACAAAAGTCGCGACTGGCTGGCTTGCTGTTATATAAGAAGAAAAAATCGTTTCCATTTAGACTACAGTTGGCAACGAAACAAGAATAAAGTTTTGTGTAGCGTTTTGTGTAGCAGCGGTTTTATTACAATATAGCTTTGTTAAGTCAAATGCCTTTCTATCGAGCACCTTACACTGAAATGCTTTTGTAAAATTGTCTTATCGAATTTATATAACAGTTGCCATTGTTAAGGCTTGCAACATTTTTGTAACGCTGCGTTAAATTTAGCCATTCGTTCATTGCTTCTTACCGCTTGCAAATAAGTGAAAAAGTTACGTGCCATCAAAAACTTTAACTAAATTATACATTTTATTTTAAACTGTTATTACTGTAGCTATTTGTAGTTACTTACTAGTTTGAAAAATCTAATTTAAAAAACTTGATTAATAACAAGACTTAGAAATAAATATATCAATAAAGGAGTATTTGATATATGAAGCGATTTATGTGTCATCGAGAACGTAACGTTCAGAAAAACGGCGAAAAAATCACATCAGCGTATGTGCGGATAATAGATCGTGTGATTAATTTTCTTATTATCGAGAAGGAGTACTCCACAGCCCGTGGCGCTCATAAATATTTATACCAAACTTCTGGCTTAGGCATATATACTGCGTGAGATAATATTTGTTACAATATATTTATCACATTGTGTATTGAAACAAATTGAAAACAATAATAGGGTTAATGTTATGTCACAAACTCAACAATTTGAACCTTGATGGGCTTCTAATGTTTCATTTATAATCATTATAATTAACCTTTTCAATGTTGTATTTTTGGATACAGGTCTTTTAAAAAATACTCGTTTTACACTTAGAAGGTTTACTCAACTATATAAAGAACTTTAAGTTTTGTAGGTTTCTTTGAGCATATTTTCTTTCGCCATTATAAAAAGTGATGATAAATAAGGATATACCCTCATATATAGAGGAGTCTGCAAGAATTCAAATCCCAAATTCCTGAAATGGGAGACTGAAATATAAATCACTAAACTATCAACTCGTTTGATATCATTATTGTATTCCTATATTTGGTTTACGTTAATTAGTATTCATTTAAATAACCTTTCGGTGTAGCTTTTAGATTGTAGATTGACACTTTGCCAAATTCATTATGGTTAAATTAAGTACGAAAGTTCTAAATACAGAATGGTTTTAACGAAAAAAATGCAGCAAAAACCCTTTTTGCTATTAAGATAAATGAAAGGCGTGTTCGGGCCAAATTACACCACCGATTTCGTTTTAAATTCTTCCTCTGGTTTCATTTGGCGCAAAACGAAAACATATTTATGTAACAATTGTTGTGGAAATTAAGTTTAATTTAACTTCAGAATATTTAAATATAATTTTTAAAAATTTGTAAATATCATTCTTTTGTAATTTCATTTGTAAATAGCTTTCCAATAAAGCCGGCAACACATTGGCGACCTTGGGCCCTGCAAGTTTTCTATATGAGGGCGAACACTCACCATCAGGTGCCCAATATGTCTGTTTGTACTCTGTATATGAAAAAAGTTAGACAATATCAATCTAAAAAATTTAAACTTTTATTTATCAATGTAAATATTCTAAAGACATATTGATAGAAATCTCAGTTATGATGTTTATAAATAATAGAGGTATTTAGAATAATCTGAAAGAAAGCGGATCTTTCAAAGATATCAGTTAAGTATCACTTAAGTAGCTGGGCTCTTAAGCTCTTCAAGTCGTATTTCTCGATTTTCATGCTCAGACAATACATAGCAGTTGGCTTTAAATACGTAAAATAGAGGAAGCAGTGATAAATAAATTGAATAAGCCTGTAAAGATGCACATTGTGTATAAAACTTTTAAAGAAATTAAAAAAATCTGCTTATATATTTTCTGTCTTAAAAGCATTGCATATAACTTACTAATAGTTTGATTGAAAGTAAATGTCGACAGCCGTGATTGAATTACATTTGTTCCACATCAAAAATATTTTTTTTTACAATCAGCGAAAAAAGGAATATTTTAGCAAGTTTAAAACCAAAGTTTCAGAAATTCGTTTGTATTAATATTCAGTCGGGTTGTCAATTATCTGTCGAATTCTGGTCAGATATAGAGGCCAATTAAATTTCATTGATGTACGAGGCGCGGTCTGCCAAAGAGAATTGCGCTGCGAAATATGGACAGAATTTGGCCTAACGTGTTGCTTTGTCAGTCACTCCTATGCTCTATTGGCTAATATGATTTTCAATACACGCCAGTTATCGAAGTATATAAAATTATGTTTTCTGTATATATTTTTTTACATACACCTTCATAAACATAATATAAAGTTACATTTTATAACTTATTTACCTTTTTTCATATTCCAGTGTTTGATATTTTGTCCTCTCATTACCAGCACTGCGACCGAAAAGTTTCTCAATTCGAATAGGCTACGAATAAGTTATACTTTTTGCCGTGCCCATACGTTAGGAACATGTGACAGACAAGCATTGAATTATCAGGAGAAAAATAAAATAAATAACCGTCACGCCATGTCCCTAGCGGGGTAGGCAGGGGGCCCGGGGTGCGAAACATCTCTGTCCTTGCAAACCTGACGTGCTTCGTCTATATTTATTAGTCTTTTCATGCATACACGCCGGTTTCGGAGGCTCTTGAGTCCTCCATCAGCCAATATCTGACCTATTTGGTCGAGATAGGTGAGTCTCGACCTCCCTCGGCCCCTACGTCCATCAATAAAGGAAATCAGGAAAAAAACATGTACATATTCAACCTTGGTAAGTTTAATTAATGTTTATACAATAATTTACAATTAACAGCACCACACAATAAAGTAATTTGTTATTTTATTGTTATTAAATACATTAAGTAAATATCATATTTACTATTAGAATATTAACTACAACTGCGATGCGGTAAACCGATGCGGCAAGCATGGCAAGACATGCGGTGCAGCCTAGCGCGGTGATTACATTTGGCGAAGAACGCTCCTTTGAATCACCCACGACATCATATCTGGTTGTATACTCTATACTTTTACTTGTAACCGGGAGAGGCTTGGCGCTTATTCCACCATGCTCCTCTCATGCAGATACATTTGGGTATTCACTATTAGATTTGTAAGTTTATTCATTAAGGAACTATCCACCCTAGCTACATTCAATTGTCTTTTACTTCGGAAAACTTTTGTAGTAATAAATATATTCATCTTAGGTATGACTATCAATAATTATGACATTCATTAAGTGTATCTATGTG